>WJSH01008675.1:247058-268077 GCA_009757365.2 Lepidium campestre | reverse complement strand
GATTATGTAATCGCGAGTGTTAATTAATCTTTTGAATAGTATGGACAATTAAAAAAAAAAAAAAAGGGTTGTTCATCTGTTGATTATCCCATTAATCATCTCTTTCTCTAACCTAATCAATACCTAGAAAAAACAAGAAGGAGAAGATAGCTAAACCGGTTTATTCCGGTTTATATTGAAACCAACTCAGTAAACAATACAAACAAACAAAAATGGCGTTTATCTCCTTTTTAACGACATTATGTAACGGTATTAGTTGGGCCGGGCCCATTACAAACATAGACTCTGTCACTAAAACGTGCTTCCTTACAAAGGTTCATTCACCACGTGATCACACGTTTCCCTTTTATCTTTTCGAATATAATCGTTAATTGCTTTTTTTCTTTAGAAAATTGTTTTTATATTGTAAAAATTAGAATTTCGAAATGCCATTTCTATTAACATAGTACATTAGAATGCATGTTGTGTAACAAAATTAACCCAATTGTTAATGAGTGTGTTGGCTTTGGTAACTGGTCTAATCACTTTTCCTTTTGTCCTTCTGACTTTAACCTTTATTGACTCATTGCAGATTTAAACAAATATTTATTGCTGACCAAAAATTAGATCTTTAGTCATATTTTCAGTAATTTATTCAGTAAAGCATATAACAATATTTAATTCAATATTTACCTTAATTTGTGTTTGGGAACACCGACGGAATCTTCTCCATTGCATTAGCAAGTCTTCTCCCGATAAAATTGGATCCACCTCAATCATAAACTTGATTTATTATTCAGACAAAAAAAAATTGAATTTCTATTATATATTCTCGACGATCAACACAAATATTTCAGCAACATGATCATCTTTAAAGCGACCAAAACCACTGGCCACATGAGTTCAATCATCCTTTTTTTTGTACGAAAATATTTAATTATTTGAATTCAATATAACCACTTAAATTTAGGTTACAAATATATATTTTAAGTCAGCTCCCATAATTTTATCTTGAAAATCCATTAATATACTTGAATATATATATATGTTAGGACAATGTGTGAATTTGCACATGGTTATCTTTTAAAACTGCCTATTTCCCCTAATTTTGTATGTATGGGTTTAACTTTGCATTTGGTCCATGTATGTGTTACGTTTACACATTTCTAGATAATGTATATTTTAGTTTTTAGTTTTTAAAATAATGTATATAACATGCTCGTTTCGCATTTATATGGATAATTTATTATTTTACAGCATAGAAATAGAAAAAGATTAGATTCCATAAAGATGCGACTTCGGTCAACATGTACCATACATACATACACACTCAAATAAATGATACTCAAAGGACAAACCAAAAAATGCTTGCTCCATGGAGACATTTCTTATCGGTTTTTTTTTTTGACAATACAATTTTTTTAAAGGAATTACTTAATAGGTAAAATATTAATATTACTAATACGAATTATATCACCAGCTCCAAAATCATAACTATTGTTGACTAACAAGTTAAATTACCAAAAAAAAATTCAAATTATGTATTTAATTTCGAAGACAAAAATAAAAGATCACATTAAAAAAGTCATACATAACTAATTAAGTATATTTGACTCTGCTAGTAATTTTAAAGTATATTCCAAATGATATGGTTGATTATCATCAATTTTGTTGATTTTTGCGTCTAGTGATATATTTTAATATTATGGTTTTAGTATTTCAAAACCTTTTTCATCTTTCAAAATGGAAGACCCACGGATCTCTAGGTCAACGTCAACCATATAACATGTACTTGAAGTAGTTACAGTTTCGGCTAAGTAATTTGTTGGCATAATTCAAGAAATAGTTTAATCCAGATTTTGTTACTCAAGATCAACATAAAGAATCACAAAATACGAAATTACGATTAATTCATTATGATATAAAGATTAAAGAAAGACAAAATCCAGAAGAAGAAAAGAAAAAGGCTTATATAAGATAATTAAAAGGCAGAAACAAATATAGTAAAAATCTGAAATTAATTAGAAGAAGCGTTTCCTTTGTGATCCTTGCAAACAGTGTCGTCATTGTTGCTACGGTTTGCCGGAGGAGCCGCTGGAGACGGCGGAGGGATCTGGTGTCGCGGTGGCTGCGTAGCAACAGAGGAAGGAGGATTTGCTGAAAGATAGATGTCGGAAAGATCGTCAAGAGAGATCGGAGAAATACTCTGAGAAGGTCTTCTCTGGTGACGGCTTGGTCTCTCCGACATGGTTAGCTACAGATTCAGACAAGAAGTACTGAGAAGAAAAGAGAGAGAGAAGAGAGAAAGAAAGATTGAGATAGAGATTGTTGTTGGCTGAGTTATGAGATCGGGAGAGAGAGAGAGTGTCTGTTTATATAAAGACAGTGAAAACAAAAGGGTTAGGTAGATAGTAATTATCCGAATTGAGACCAGCAAGTCTTTGGTAAATTACAATTTTCACTATTTTTAATTTGGAAATGTTTTTATTATTATTTTCACATAACATTAAAATGAAACATGAATTTTGAAGATATTTGCACAACTTTTTACCTAAAAAAATACGTTTAGTTAGGTAAATCTATAATTCGGATTGACCATAAAATTATACTCGTATGTATAATTATGTGTGTAGGTTATTATATTGTGAAGTCATGTGGTGTGTATGACTTATGAGAGATACAGAATTAAATAAATAAAACATCATTAACTGAATCTGATCAGTGTTAACGTTGTAAAAGGGTAATAAAAATTAAATAAATTTCATTAAAGTTCATTGCATTTAGTTAGAAAAAAGTTCATTGCATTTGATGAAATATAATACTCTTATGTCTGACAGGTATTAAAAATTTCAGATAAGTTTTTACAACATTAAATTAGAATAACCCAAATTATTGTATTTTTTTTTTTTACCTAGAGGACAAACATTTCTCCCCCATGTGAGGAGATGTCAGACTCATTGAAATTAAATGTTGTTATATGATTCATAGAGTCATAAGACACGAATACAAACATGTCTTTAATTTTCACTGTCTGAATTTTCTTCTTGATAAGATGGATTTAAATGTGACACAAAAATGGTGATTTCACAAGATATATTATATATATATTTTGTTAAATAAAAAAAAAAGAGTAAATATTTAAAATATTAGAAAAGACATTATATAATATAAATTTACGGATAAATATATTAATTGGCATAATGTAATAATGTCAAGATTGCCAAGTCAGCAAATCACAGCCGTTGATTTAATTTCAATCCGAAAGTTAACATTCATCAACCGAAAAACCAACCAACCTCCTTCACTATCTCTCCTCCTCTGTTACAGATTCCGGTTGTTCAAATCGAATTTCGTTTTTGGAGTAAACCAGCGATCATGGATTCTGGAATCAAAACGAAAAAAGGAGCCTTTGGAAGAAGAGCAGGAGGTCCGAAGAAGAAACCGGTTTCTCGATCGGTTAAATCCGGTCTACAATTCCCTGTCGGTAGGATCGGGCGGTATCTAAAGAAAGGTCGGTATTCCAAGCGTGTTGGAACTGGAGCTCCGGTATATCTCGCCGCCGTTCTCGAGTATCTTGCAGCTGAGGTATAAGAATTAGGTCTTTCAATTAAAAATCAGCTATTAATTCCGTCGGAATAATCGAGATCTCTTCGATATTTACTCGAATTTTTGTGGAATATGTGGTTTTTGTTCTTTTATTGGTTCGTTGACTATCTAGGTTTATTTTAGATTGTCTTCGTATAGTTTATAGGATAATTTAGTTTTTTTTCTTCTCAGACTTTCTAGGAAAACAAATAGATTAGAAAAACGATGTTTCAATTCTGCAGTGTAATCCTGCGAGGATGAATTTGTAAGATTCTGTATCACGAGCATCCTAACCTCAAGATTGCAAGATTTTACTTTGACATAGATTCAGTTAGATACAAGATTTTATTGACCTCCATAAAAGCATAACAAATTCCTCAGATAGGCAAAGTAATCAACATTGAGGTACTTTGGGATGATGTAACACAGTTTCGAGTTTGGTACTTTGGGAATGTCAGAAAAATAACCCATCTTTAAGTTTCGAGTCTAATCATTATATGATCTGTTGTCAAGTTAGGTACTTGAGCTTGCGGGTAATGCTGCAAGAGATAACAAAAAGAACCGTATCATACCACGCCATGTTCTGTTAGCTGTGAGGAACGATGAGGAGTTAGGGAAGTTACTCAAAGGAGTAACTATTGCACACGGTGGCGTTTTACCGAACATAAATCCTGTCCTCCTCCCAAAGAAGTCTGAGAAAGCAGCTTCACCTGCAAAAACACCCAAGTCACCATCAAAGCCTACCAAATCTCCTAAGAAGGCATAGTTTCCTTTTTCCTCCTCTCTTACTCTCTGTGTACAATTCTAATGTTTCTCTCTCTGTATGTTCATCTGTAAAGGCCGAACATGTCTTACTTCTGTTAATAAAGTTGTAAAACAATGTCTTATGTTCAGAAACAATCCGATTGTCCTTGTATTTATATTGTAATTTGATATAAAAAGATGCAACCTTTTATATATCAATCATACGAATTGCAGTGAAATTGGTCACTAGAATCAAATATCTCAAAGCTGGAATTACAAAGAGTTCCATATGAACAATGTATTATTCAGGTATCAAACCAAACGAAGATTTTTTTGATCAAAACACAAAAGCAATAATAAATCTAAAAAATTTCGAGAAATTCAACGACAAATTGTTTATGTAGAGACATAGATCTAAATACTTAAGAGCTTGTAAATTTGGTGACGGCTTTGGTTCCTTCAGAGACGGCATGCTTAGCCAATTCTCCAGGCAAAACAAGACGAACAGCGGTTTGGATTTCACGAGACGTGATCGTCGGTTTCTTATTGTATCTAGCGAGACGCGACGATTCCTGAGCGAGTTTCTCGAAAATGTCATTGATGAAACTGTTCATGATTCCCATTGCTTTGCCAGAGATTCCGATATCAGGATGAACCTGTTTCAATACCTTGAAAATATAGATCTTATATGTCTCCGTGCTCTTCTTCGTCTTCTTTTTCTTTTTCGTCGGCTCGCTTCCTCCTTCCTTCGCGATCTTCTTCTCCGCCTTCAGTGGTGCTTTCTCCGCCGGTTTCTTCTCTGCCCTCGTCGCCATTGATCAAAGATTGAGCGATGAATATACCTTCTTCTCGACAATGAAGAATGAATGATGTTTTTTGAGGGTTTCGATTCCAATATATACGTTTCGTGGAATGATTGACAATTGGATTCTGACACATCACACGGATCGTAAACGTGTCACCTTTTGAGTTGTTAGATGATAAATCTTTCAATATACTAATCAACGGTTAACAACACTACAGCCGGGGATTTATGTGGCCTTTATTGGGCCTTGACTAATATACCAATTCAGGTGAAAATTTGTTAGGCCCGTAGATAAAGTCGCAACGCGAATAAACTTGCAAGTTTGAATGTTTCTTTTCCCGTCCAACTTAAACTCGAAATTTAATCTAAGAGTTTTGGAAATAAATTACTTACAAACATAGATTATTAAGAATCAGTACCAGCTGTTGGTTGAATTTGTAAGAAAGATAATGTTTATTTGATATTATAAAATACGTGAACGTAAGAAGTTTTGATGATGGACACTTAGTAGAAGCTAATGAGTTTGGAAGAAGGACATCTACAACATATACAGTTACCAAACTTAAGTGGTCCTTGTCCCTAAAAAGTTTCGAGAATCCAACAAAAGCCTTTCGAAGGATGTGGTTAAACTCACAAGTACATCAAACTCATTCATACCTTACAAAACTATATCATATTTCTGTTGAAACACATTATAGGCTACTTTTCATTTTCTTGCGTATATGATTGGTTTTTCTTAGGACTCGTCATCACTTAGGACATTTGTTTCTCATATCGCACGAAAACCATTAAGCGTTATAGAAGACATTAAATGCACAATTTTCAGATGTATTTGTCTACGTAACGTACACTAGATCCGCTAGTTAATTACAATCATAACGTGTCGAAATTAATTCCAACTACCTATAACGTCTCAAGACTCAAGGCCTGACAATGAGCATTTGCTCCATCTCCATGCATTATGCATACACACTTATGCTGTATATTTACTAATTATATCCTCACTTCTTGTTAATTTGGCTCGTTTCGAAATGTTACTATATTATATTTACTAATTATATCCTCACTTCTTGTTGATTTGGCTCGTTTCGTAATTACTTAACACCTATATTATATTTATCCAAAGTTTTTATTATAAACCTCATTATATCAAAATGAGTTCATAATCGAATCATCCATATGTTTTAACAATATTATCTGTAAAATAAAATGATTGCAGCATAAACATGTCTATTGTTGGTAGGTGGAATTAGGTGGCTTTACTATGTATCTACATGAGGTAAAGAACAAATACATTAATTAAAAATTTAAAGACTTTAATCAATATGAACGTTAATGATTATGGTCATACATTACTAATACTATATAAGTGGGTCCTACTTCACGTGATAATGGGGTCCATAGCCACGTAAGCATTCAAGAAGGATGCATTTCCCTTTGGTAAAAAATCTCTTGTAATCTGCTCTTAACCAATCATAAACATATGCCCACGTGAGATTATGGGCCCCATCATGAACCCAATTGTACAAGTCAGCAGTTGATTCTAGAGCAAAAACCGGCACGCCGTTTAGGATAATATTTTTTTATTCATTACAATATTTATTTTTATTGTTTTTAATTAGTTAAATTTCTATAAATAGTTTTTATTATTCATTACTATCACTTCTCATATTCGATTCGATATAAGCTCTTTCAAATTATATATACCTTATTTGCTTCTAATTATCAATTTCTCCATGATTACAATAACATGTCAATTTTAGCAAAAAGAAAAAGTGACATTACATACTATAGGTCGTTCTCGTGACTATCATTAACATTATATATATATATATTAACTAAAATATAAATTAATTGTTTTATTTAGATATTTTTTGATTTTTAATTTATAAATATTCTAATGTCCCACTTCCCCTTTTATCCGGCTCTTGTAAGTTTTTTATATATTTTCTTCTGCCTTTCTTCTCCCCTCCTCCATCATCGATCTCTCCAATTTCTCTCTATATTACTTTATTAATCATTATCATTATCGTCATGGGTGATGATCATACAAGCTCTCAAGCATCTTACATCCATTTGGTACGTTTCAATCAAAACTCTTTCTTTACTTCTCTAACTAATCTCTTACCTTTCATATTTTCTCTAGCTAACCGACACTTATCATATCTTCTACCATCATCATCATCTATATAAATGGGTGCAGGTGCATCATTTGATAGAAGAGTGTATAGTATTTAACATGGGCAAAGAAGAGTGTATGGATGCTCTGTTCAAGCATGCTAACATTAAGCCTATCATCACTTCCACAGGTACATATGTATATCATATATGTATAATGGAAGATATATATATATGTTATGTATGTAGAAGTTAAAGAGTGAAGAGTTGATAAAAAATTGCAGTGTGGAAGGAACTAGAGAAAGAGAACAAAGAGTTTTTCGAGGCATATGCAAGAAGAAGAGAAGAAATACCAACAGAGAAAGAGACAGCTCGAAGAATCCGAGATTTGCTTTCACGAACTACAATTTAAGATCATGACATCTACGTCGTACCTGCATACATACACATCTATCTTTATGTATACGCATGTGTATGTATATGTGTGAACCAATGATTCGATATATATACGTACTCTTTAGTCATATGTATTATAATTTTCATTAGGGAATAAATAAGTTCACCAATGGGAAAAAATATTTTACAGCTTAATTTTAAAAGGTTCTTGGCCCACTTTTTTCTTTATGATTTATTTGCATATTTTCAGTAAGATCGTAACAATGATATTAGGAGGTCTAAAATCGAACAACTGAGTAAAATATAATTGTCTTGATGTTTATGCAGGTTTTAATGTATTCACATAGTTCCACATATCTCTCTATACACATACAAACATTCATATTCTTAAACACTTCAAATGTATCATATATGATTAACCATCAATAATTAATGATCAAACACTATGGCCATTAGCAGCAGCATCATTGAGATTAGGGTATAGATAATTTGCAATAAACTTTTTTAATTTTGTCTACCTCGTCGTGTTGAAAGCAAGTGCATTGAAGTAAATTTTTGGACAGAGATCGAGTGGTGGAGATGCCACGTGGTAGGCACGTGGAGGCATGTGGGAATGTTCGCGTCATTACATAGAATTGCGTGTTATGATTTGGTGATGAATGCTAACACTTTGGTGGCTTTTTTTTTTGGTTTTCCTTGTCTTTTTAGTTTTTTTTGAGTCAATTTTGAAGTACCTAAATGTGAAAGTCAATCAATCTGGTTTCTTTAATTGAATTTTGATGCCTTCTTTTATATATTCCCAACTTTGTAAACAAAAAAAAGAAACAAAAAAATGATAAATTTCAACAACAAAGAATGAAGAAAAGGGCAAAGAAGAAAACGAAATGGCTTAAGACGACAATGTACTTTGTCACCAATGAAAACATAATGTCATGCATGTAGTTCCAAGCTCTTTGGCATGCACTTTCAATTATTTTAATTTTTGTTTTATTAATAAAAAGATGAGTTTTTGACGGTCCATTTTATTTGCGTAACCTTCGCATATACTTCTTCTAACGTTAACATCTCATTTTGGTCAATCGGTGAGTACTACTCATTACTCATTAATTAATGTGGTGGTTTCAAAATTTGGTAGCCACAAGTTCTCGAGAATACGACGAAGAATCTCAATGAACAAATCAACCATTAATATATATAAATATATACTAGATGGTTATCCGTGCGGTGCACGAGATAATATTCTAATAATTATATTATTTTTCTTTTGATTTTAAATACTTATAATTTTTGTTGTTGTATGGTACAAAATTTATAATATATAAAACTTCTTTATATATGCGATATTTTTTTTTTTTATTCTTTTATGGTTTGATTTGTATATCTAAATTTATTAATTTTATATATATTTAATATACTAAAATTCAATTTGTAATGATGATTTGGCTAAAAATCAATTTATACAATTAAATTATATACACTTTTATCTCGTGCAGTGCAATGTACATAATATATTTTATGAGTAAAAATTACATGTGTAGTCATTTACATGAATTTATGATATTTATTTCTTTCTTTCTTATCTCACATTTAATTTGTACTTAAGCATAAATATTAGTTTTATATGTACTTATTCTAGAATAAAATTAATTTTGTAGTATTTTATATACAATTTTACAAAATTAAGTTTTCATATAAATTATAAAGTATTAAAGATTTCTTGTTTGTATAAGGAAAATAAAGTAGCATTCGACCAAAAAAAAAAGGAAAATAGAGTAAGATATTCAAATCGTATTTTAAGGGATTGATTGAAACCGAATATTCAAATTTAATATTATTTCTTATTATCTACATATTACAATAAATTTATAATATATTCGTTTGCATTAAATTCTTTATTATTATGGAAATTTGAAAACAAATATACAATTTGATTTATAAAAATGTAAATAAATATAAAGTAAAATATAGAAGATAAATAGATTAAAATAATATATAAGTTATAATATATATATATGTCATAATATATATAAGTTATGAAATATAAAGAGTGTAAATTAGAGACGGTATATAAATTTATTTAAATATGCTATATTAAAAGACTATAATATGTAAGATGAATATAATAGGTAAGATGAATGATTGTTATAATCATATATGTAATTTGTATATAATTAATTTATATATTATAATAGTCCATATAATATGTCAATTAAAGTTTATATACGAAAATATCAAAATTAATTATAGTTAATATCATATTTTCGGAATATATATGTAATATAATTGTTTTTTAAAATATCTATATGTATTCCTTGAATGGTTTTCTTAATTAAAGCATGTAACAAAAATTTCTTAAGTATAACTCGATTATTAATATATATAAATAGAATATATCAGTAGTTAATGCTTAACATAAATATAATTAGATAAAAATAACTTTATCAAATCTCTATTGAAATAATTAAATTTTAATGACATATAATATAATATACTATATTATTATAAAATTACTTTTATAAAAAGTTATCTTTTTATTATATATAGGATATATTCTTTTTTGGCTTATTAAATGATTGACTTTTGTTTTGTATTTGAGAAATGCTAATATATATTAGCAGTAGTTCAAAAAAAAAAGGAATAACTTTTAGAAGTCACGACAACTAGCCTCATGATATAATAAACGAATCTAATTGATTAAATTAGTTATTTCATGAATTAAAACAATTATATTTTTGGAAAATAAAGAGACTGCACACTTGATATTTACGCAAAAGAAAACAATTGACAATTTGCTTTCTTTGCATTAATATTTGGATTTTATATCATTTCATACACGATAAAACAAAATTCTAATCATAATTCCTTATAAAAAGATAGCAATTAATTTTACAAAAAAATAAAGCAAATTAAGATGGGAAAAAGTCAACCAAATAACTAAACCGGTCAGGAGGTAATGTTTGGTTCATGATACTTAAAAGCCCATTACGAGCGTAAGAGCTGCTAATTTATTTAGTGGGAAAAATGTCAATTACCAAAAAATCGTTCATTTAACATGAATATAATTGATTAAATATTTAAATTATTATTGAGTTTTAAAAAAACCCTTAATTTTGCGTTGACTCGGTAAATTGAACATGTCGTTAATCCCAAATCGAAATTGTCTCTGAAATCAAAAGCCAAATTAATTTTGGAAGTTCGATTTAGTTCTTATCTTCGTTCTGAAAAACTCTAAGCTTGATTTTTTTTTTTTCAAGAATAAGCTCAAATTCGTCAGTTTGAAATGTTATCTTTGATACTTTTGCGTATCATTCTTACACTCATTCTTGAAAAAAGAGAGAAAATCAAGCTTAGAGTTATTCAGAACGAAAATAAGAACTGAATCAAACTTCCAAAATCGATTTGGGTTTTGATTTCAGAGATAATTTCGATTTGGGATTAACGACATGTTCAATTTGTCGAGTCAACGCAAAATTGAAGGTTTTTTCAAAAGTCAACAATAAATTGAATATTTAATCGATGTTAAATCAATGATTTTTGGTAAGTACAGTTTTAAATTGACATTTTTACCTTTATTTAGTTAACAAAGCCCAATAATGTACATTGCTTCTACAGAGTGTCCGAGTTTAATAACTACGGCGTCTCCGGCTCAGATGTCCACCGTAAATTTTTGCGACTTTACGATGTTGAATACGCAAAATCAGGGTTGAAATACATCGGATTTATCATTTTGTTAAGTGTCAGATTATTATGCACAAGTAATCATTGAATCTGTGTTGGAATCATTTGGTGAAAACAAAATATATTTTACATATTTGAAATGCATATAGATTTAACCTTACATATTATATAACACACACGAGGCGCTAATATATTCACATACAAAAGGAGCTTTTCGGGATAATGGTAGCAGTAGTAGTGTACTATATAACCTCTGTTTACAGACAATCAAACCAAAGTCTTGGTTCTGCCTGCAGCGTTTGTCTTCACAGTAGCTTTTGGTTCAGACCGGAGCAAATCCTTAATGGTTTGTGTTGGAGGAGCTCCAGGTGGATTATCTGAACTCCCTGGAGAAGGTCCAGACCGTTGTAAACCTTTCCACTTGTCCGGGGGGTTAGTCTTGGTTGCATGAAGAGCACTAACGAAAAAGAGAGTAAACAAAATCACGAGAGCTAAATTGAGTTTCGTCATTTCTAACTTATTTGAAAACACTGTAATATATTGTTGATCTAGGATTAAGGTTTTATATAGTGTAGAAAGATCTCATCTTCTCTTCAACTAGGAGAGACTTGTTGATTGAGGTTCTTATGTTATGATTATGATTCCCCACCAAATAATTATTTATCAAATTAAGTTATCTCCTGCTTCTGTGTGTAATTGGTGCATAGTTAATGCTTTGCAATGTTCCTACGGATAAGTTACAAAGTCATCAGGGCTCAAAGGATATGGTTTTTTATTTGAACACTTTATATCTTCCTGAGTGTGTGTATTCAGATTATCCATCTTCAAGATTATAATATATTAGTTGTTTGAAAGTGGATGCAAATTGTTTATCGCAACTCGCAAAAGTATCACTTATCCTATAGAAATCATAATACCAAGAGTCTTCAAGTGAACTCTCCAGTATTTATTTCTATTAATCAAATCCTGTCTATTAAGCCCATTAGTCCTGTCTACTAAGCCCATTAAGCTTGTTTATTAAGGCCTGATAAAGACGACGACGTTTCCTTTAACATAAAATTTGCTTTGGTGTATTGTTGTTGTTCTTCTTCTATCGCAATCTCATCGGTGTCGACGTTGTTAGGGTTTTTGTAAATTCGAGGAGCCTAAAATGGCGTCTCTAGCCAGGTTTCACCACTGTGACCAAACATTCCACCTGCGGTTTAAAGGTCACCCTGAATCCCAGACTAAGCCAATTTCATTCCGAGTCTTACAGAAGCCTCTTCCGTCTCGCGCCATCAGAGCTTCGTCTTCATCGTCGAACCCTAAACCCTCTTTCCTCAAAACTACCTGCCTAACTCTAACCACAGCCGCTGCTTTATCCTCCGCTTCTCTACATCTCGCCACTAAACCAGCCACCGCAACTCCCATCGCGCCTCCTCCGCCATCCACGACGGCGGATCTCGCTGCTGAAGAATCCGACGAAACGGAGAAAATCTCGTCGCGACAAGAGGAAGAAGCAGCACTGGAAAAACATCTCGCTAGCCATCCAAACGACGTCGAAGCTCTTCAGTCGTTAATGAAAATCAAATTCGAGACCAAAAATCTCGAGCATGCGTTGGAGATTCTGAACCGTTTGGTCGAAATCAACCCGGAAGAACAAGAATGGCAAATCCTAAAAGCTCAGGTACAAACCTACGGCGGAGACTTTGACTCAGCGACTAAAGGATTTGAAGAGATTCTAACTAAAGATCCGTTTCGTGTGGAAGCTTATCACGGATTGGTAATGGCTTACTCGGATTCTGAATCCAAATTATCAGAGGTTGAGAGTAGAATCAACCAGGCTATAGAGAAATGCATAAAGGAGAACAAAAAGAAAGAGTTTAGGGATTTCATGTTGTTGATTGCTCAAATTAGAGTTATGAGAGGGAATCCGATTGAAGCACTTAGAGTTTATCAGGAATTGGTGAAAGATGAGCCTAAAGATTTTAGGCCGTATCTATGTCAAGGTTTGATTTATACATTGATGAAGAAGAAAGACGAAGCAGATAAGCAATTTGAGGAGTTTAGGAGATTGGTTCCGGAGAATCATCCATATAAAGAGTATTTTGATGCCAATGTGCTCAATACAAACAATCTTTTCGCAAAGAGTCGGTAATACTGAGTTTTTGTTTCAATATACTTAGAAATGTTCTGTTTTTATGTTTAGATTTTTATCAAATTGAAGGTCATACCTTTTTGTGTGGATGAAGTAAAAAGGTTTACTTTTTTCAATTTCTGCAAAATCCATTTTTTGATCGAATTCAGAAAGAGTGAAGAACTAACTTGTGATAAAATCGTTTAATGTTTGGAAGTAAGCTTCGAAAACATTCCTCAATACAACACAAACAAAAGCACAAAAGAGAGTAGCATTTTGACAAGTTTTGTCTTTCAGAATCAAAGACATCAACATAGAAGACATAAGAGGAAGAGAAAGTGGAATTATTTCTGAATGATCTCAGGCCAAAACTGTGCATTTTTAACTTTGGAAATACTGGCTAACACAGTTAACGGCGTTACGTCTCCCGTCACGGTAACCTTCTTTGCAGCGAAGTCTATGTTAAACGACGTCACTCCTGCATATAACGATCAAATGACCAAAAACAGAGTATTTTTTATAAATCAAGAAGATGATCTCTCAACCTACAAGTTACAACCAATACATTAGGAATACTTTAGTTGTTTATTACCTTTCAGTTTCGACAGATGCTTCTTGACTTTCCCTGCACAGCCTTTGCAATGAAGTGATACTCTCAAAACAACCACCTTCAAACAAAGAAAGAAAGATTGTTCAGTTTGATTTCAGACATTACTTCATGATTCCAAATGATGGTTTTGCTGGATGAATTACTTGATCTGAAGATGAATTTTTCTCCGTTTGAGGTGGGGAAGGCGACGACTGAGGAGGAGAAGGAGGTGGTGGAGGAGGAGGAGGAGAGAATTTGAAATCCGGGGATGAAACTTCTTTATCTTCAAGAGAACTCAGAGATGCTGTAGGAGAAGCTTTTGTGGGTTCAGCGAAAGGATTATCCGGAGACAGAACCGGTTCATAATCCAAGAACCCATCGAAGAAATCGGGTTGCTTCTTCTCCAAGAAAGAAGAAGAAGATGAGAGATACTTTGAGGCGTTTATAATCAGTCTATCTTCATGAAGATCATCCAAATCAGCTCTTGTTATATCCGGTTCATCACTAGGTAGTGGAATCGGGTCAGAATCCACAAACCCGTCAAATAAAACCGGGTTACTCAATAAGTACCTTGAAGAGCCCTGAGGAGTCTCACTGCTAAAACAACTAACCGGAGTCTTACCAACATCAGAGTCACCTTTCTTGCTCTTCCTCTTAGCTACACGTCTTTGCTCACCACTCTCTAGACCTAATCTAGTCTTTAGAGGAGTATGATAAGTAGAAGAAGAAGAAGCAGAAGCAGAAGGATTATTAAGGTTTGGAGAAGGTGGAGGAGTAAGTCTTCGACCGTCACGTATGATTGGGTTATGACGGTCTATGGCTCGACCACCAAGCCGGACTGTGGTTGAAGAAGAAGGTTGTGAGGTTTGGTCCATGGTTGAGCAAAGGTTTGTTGTTGATGCTTGAGAAGCGCATAACATTTTTTTTTTATCTAGTTGCTTATGAGTACAAACTTTTTTAAGACAAAAGTCTATAGTTTTTGTTTGCAACTAAAATGTGCAGAGGTTTCTATAGTCACATATAAATTAATTTATATATTTTTAGGTTCCCATCAAAGATATTTTTTTTTTGGGTTAAAGGGATCGACTTTAGAAAAGGATGTATTTTTATTCGGATTCTTAACAAACCAATGTGTGAGATAAACCTAGAAACCGTGTGGAATTATTTTGATTCCATTGAACTTGAAACATTTTGGACCATTCAAATAAGTAGAATGTGGTTTTACACTCTTTTATTTTGTAGAAAAAATAAATCATTCGGTTAGATAAACAAACATTTTTAAAATTTGTTATCAAATATATGTTTTGATAACAATTTAGAACTTGTACATAATAAAAAAATGGTTAGAGATAAAAGGACCAATATTTTTGCCAACCCTTATTGATAGTTTCGAATCTAATTCTCACAAACACCAAACTCGAAAAAAATCAGAATCTTATGCTTTTGGTGTTTATTGACGAATTTATTCGTCTTATCTTTCACTATTCTAACTTTTTCTCTTTTCCCATTAAGTGTTCGTTATTCAAGCCCATAACTCATAAATATAAAACTAATGGACTTCTTTAGTAGCCCATTATATAGTTCAGAAAAGTCTAGTGGGCTTTTAAGTCATTGACTGCACAAAGGCTTCGTATAAATTCCCTTCGTTCTCTAAATTAGGGTTTGCGACTCTTGGAGCCAGAACGAGGAAGTAGCGGCACAGGCATTTCAATACCACCAAGCTCACGATGGGTATGTCGAAGAACAGATTCTTAATCTAACTCGTTAACATTTGATCTAGCTTACAATTACGTAATATTTATTGGGGTTTTGTTTTGGTTTGATCTGTTTAGCGAGAATTAAGGTTCATGAGCTTAGAGAAAAATCTAAGACCGATCTTCAGAACCAGTTGAAGGAGCTCAAGGCTGAGCTCGCTCTTCTCCGTGTCGCTAAAGTTACCGGAGGTGCACCCAACAAGCTCTCGAAAATGTACGTATTTGATTTCTCGTATGCGCATAACAGGCATATTTGTAAATGGTTGTATTTATCCCGTCGAGCTTTTGTGATTTAGTTTTACTCTGATTAGGGGACTTGTCATTGCAATTTAGTGTTTCCGTAAGCCAAATTTGGGGAATTTTGAAAAAGTGAATAAATGGTTCTGTTTCCGATTGTCATCTGGATTCCATTGCTGTGTAGTATAGATATGCATTTAACTTTTATCGCAGTGCTTTATTAATGGAATTTGTATCTTCAATCAGTCAAGTTTTGGCACTGTAACTCGCTTTTTTTTTCTTTTTTTTTGGATTTCTACTGACAGTTTAATAATTGAATGTGTGTTTTTTATCCGATATACAGCAAGGTTGTAAGGAAATCCATTGCCCAGGTGTTGACAGTGAGCTCCCAGAAACAGAAGTCTGCTTTAAGAGAGGCATACAAGAACAAGAAGCTCTTGCCTCTTGATCTCCGCCCCAAGAAGACACGTGCTATCCGAAGACGCCTCACCAAGCATCAGGTTCATTACCATTTCCAATATCAAATTTACCTGCTTAGTGCTTAGTTTCTGCATATGAAATTGTGAATTCTCAATAGGTTTCTAACATTTTGTACGTTGGTTACGTCTGAGTTATGTATTGATGGCTTTATGATATAATACCTTTTCATATGGATAAAGATATTAACTTTGGTATGTGTTTTGTTTGCATTTCAGTCTTCGTTGAAGACAGAGCGTGAGAAGAAGAAAGAGATGTATTTCCCATTGAGGAAGTATGCTATCAAAGTGTAGTGTCATTCTCCAGCTTAGCTACTAGGAAATGATTCACAACCTTTTGTTATTCGTGGCTTATGTCTTGTCTCCTCTCGTTTTGTGAACCTTTCCAATTGTTAGTTTTACCCAAGTTTTGTCATCAAACAGGCCCTCGCATACCATTTTTTCATCTTTATTGAACCATTTCTTTCGGTTTTGTGGTCTCTCTTGACTAAATTTGAATTTTCAATTGTTCAGTTATGAGCAGATGAACTGAAACCAAGTTTAGCGAAGTCAATTCATCTACATTATCACATTGCATTGATGTCACATGAAACCATACAGTCGATAACAAGTTTGTGAAATCGGGTTTAAGTAATAAGTACCATGAACCTGCGATATTGTGAATAACTAATTTGGGCACAAACTTGAACTCAGCTTAGAAGTAAAACACAAGAAGAATTTCACTCTTTAATTCGGAGAAAATCAGGGGGAAAAATTAAACATGAACGACCACAGTGGGAGTCGAACCCACGACCTTTTGATCCGAAGTCAAACGCGCTAATCCACTGCGCTATGCGGTCAGGATGTATATTCGTGGTTTATAGTTTATTAGACATTTGTGGAAATTTTTCTTTTGATGGATTTCATTTTCTTGAACTGTAAAAATTAGATTTCTCAAAAACAATTTAACAAATATAAATATAAAAACTCCACGTTTAAACCGATATTTGAAGAGTTAAATTTGCATAATGTTTGGTTTCTTTGTTCAATAATTTTCCACGTTCACACAGATACAATAGCAATAATGGAGGCTCATTTTTCTTCACATGTCATTTTCAATTGACAATAATAACCTATATTTTTCATTTAGTGCCAATATGTAGCACGGAGAATATTTATTTTTATTTCATTTTTTCGTTTGATAGGGAGTTTAATGTAGATCACTTAAGTAAAGTTTATTTTCTATATTAATTTCGGTATATGATTTAATAATTTTCTGTGTCAGTAAATCTCATCAGTTTAGTTTTTGTTGTTGTTGTTGACTTAAATTTGATATGTTGATTTTTATTTTCAACACAAATATGATCGAAAGCAATTAAAAGAGTGCTTCGAGTGGACACTAAGGTTTGATTGATGATGTATTGTGATAAGATGATTAAGATATGATATTTAATTTGATACATTCAAGACAAGAGGCCGAATCAAAAGATCAGAGGTAATAATATTTTGTTGTTTCTTGTCCAGAGTTCATGTTACTCTTGTCCAATTTATTCTTCTTCTTCCTCAGATCTCTCATGTGAAGATTCTTAACTCGATCTAGATTCCGCCAAATTTTTAATTTCGAGGCTATTCTTTTCAACAACAGAATCATCATGAAAGAGAATAGTAAGAAGACGATGACGAAGCAGATGACGGCGAGACGTGACGACACGCCGTTACACACGGCGGTGAGAGAAGGTAAAACGGAGATTTTATTGGAGATGATTGATGAACACAACGACGGAGACGGCTTGGAGCTGAAAGAGTTGCTGGCTGAGCAAAACCAGTCCGGAGAAACCGCCTTATATGTTGCGGCGGAGTACGGTCACACCGACATGGTTAAGATTCTGATGAAATATTCCGACTCTGTCTTAGCCGCAACCAAAGCCAAAAATGGTTTCGATGCCTTTCATATCGCCGCCAAAAACGGAAATCTTCGTGAGTTGACTTGATTCTCAAAGTTTATGTCTTTATGAGCATTCAAAAAAGACGAAGCAATTTTGCACATTTATGAATCAAATATTATTGGAATTCAGTCATGTGACATTTACTACATTTGTCAATAAGCACACAAAAAGCAATTTGTAGATATATATGGTGAAGATGAGATCTACTCTATACTTTGATTGTGTGCAAATTTCTAATTGTTTACTAATTGACAAATATTCTCATGAATCCTATAGTTTCTGGACTTTGCTGTCTTGTTAACAGAAAGGGAAATTTTTTATGAGAGTTTGCTTTTTGGTTTTATTGCAGAGATTCTTGATGTGTTGATACAGGCAAATCCAGAACTCTCATTTACATTTGATTCATCCAAAACAACAGCACTTCACACAGCGGCTTCACAAGGCCATGGCGATATTGTTTGTTTCTTGTTGGATAAAGGTGTGGACTTAGCTGCTATTGCGAGAAGTAATGGTAAAACCGCTTTGCACTCGGCAGCTAGGAACGGGCACACTGATATTGTGAAGGAGCTGATTGAAAAGAAGTCTGGAATGGTTACAAGAGTCGATAAGAAAGGTCAAACCCCGCTTCATATGGCTGTTAAAGGACTCAATGCTGAGATTGTGGATGCGTTGATGAAAGCAGATCCTTCATTGATCAATGCTGCGGATAATAAAGGAAACACTCCTTTGCATATAGCTGTTAAAAAAAACAGAGCAGAGGTAATCAATTTGATTGAATTGAGTCTGTTGTTGTTTCAAAGTGAGGATCTTTCTTATGTTTTGCTGCAGGTTGCATTCTTTTTAAGTTTATTGTTGTTGTTCTAAAGTTTGAATCTTTCTTGTTTTCATTGAAGATTGTTCAGACAGTTTTGAAGTATTGTGAAGTCAGTAGAGTGGCAGTTAATAAATCAGGAGAAACAGCTCTTGATATTGCTGAGAAAACCGGACTGCATGACATTGTACCGCTTCTGCAGAAGATTGGTCTGCAGAACGCGAGATCCATCAAGCAAGCTGCAAAAGTTGAACCATCAGGCTCTTCTAGGAAACTGAAAGAAACTGTTAGTGAAATAGGCCACGAGGTCCATGATCAGCTTGAACAAACTGGGAGAACAAGAAGAGAGATTCAAGGAATAGCCAAACGGGTCAACAAAATGCACACTGAAGGACTCAACAATGCTATAAACTCCACAACACTGGTAGCCATTCTCATAGCAACCGTAGCTTTCGCAGCTATCTTCACTGTTCCAGGCCAATATATGGATAACCCGAAAGAAGTTCCTTCAGGGTTCACACTCGGAGAAGCAAAAGCAGCTTCAAGACCCGAGTTCGTGATCTTCGTCGTGTTTGATTCCTTTGCACTCTTCATCTCTTTAGCAGTAGTTGTGGTTCAGACATCAGTGGTGGTTATAGAGAGGAAAGCAAAGAAGCAAATGATGGCGATAATCAACAAGCTCATGTGGATGGCTTGCATTATGATCTCAGCTGCATTCTTATCACTGTCTTTTGTTGTTGTTGGAGACCATCATAAGTCTTTGGCGATTGGTGTAACTGCTATTGGAGTTCTGATAATGTGTTCAACATTAGGGACTATGTGTTATTGGGTGATTGCAAACAGGATTGAAGGTTCTAAATCATCTCCAGCTTCAGTGATGTCAGATCCTGAGTTACTTGAACACAAGCCTAAACGGAAACTTTATGCAGTTTGATTGTGATGAAAAGAGCAGTTAGATTGAAGAACAGAGAGATTTTGTATCCAAGAATTAAATAGATCTCTTATGTTTATAGATTCTGTGTATGTAAAAATAAACAGAAAATAGAATAAATTATTTGTATAAATAAGCTTTTTCTATTAATCAAAGCAACAATATAGTAATATACTCAAAAGTCAAAACATAAAAATAGCCACGGAAGAAGCGTGTTTGGTAACTCATGATTATTCAATATCACAGAGAAATAAAGGTAAGAAGATAGACACAAAGACAGGCAAGCAAGACTAAAGCAGAACATGGAAAATCTCTATGAAGAAAATTGAGAGCTCAGAGTTTTACAAAGCATTGTGAGAACAGATCAAGTCCCCTTAAGATGTCAGACCACTTTCGCTTTGTGTTAGACTCTGAAACACAGCTGCAGATGGTGATGCACGGTATAGGAAGCGTCAGAGTCTTCATACATCTGAGCATTGCAATCTTGGTGAAGAGAGAGTTTGATTGGATTAGTACTAACATTAGCGTATTTGATCCAGTCCTCTCCCCAACTTATTGGACAATAGCGTTAGTTGGTGGCTTCGGGGTTTTTGACCTCGACCAACTTATTCTTCTTCTCCTTCTTCATCATCTTCTTCTTCTCCTTCTTCATCTTCTTCTTTTTGACCTCGACCAACTTATTCTTCTTCTTTTTGACCTTTGAACTTGATGGGAGATCATTAGCGATGCTGACTCAGGTGAAATCACAATTTAACAACAACAACAACCAATTAATTATATGAATGATATATACATATCTTTAGATTAGAGAGATAAAAATAAATGGAATCGATACCTTGACGACTTGGTACCACAAGGCTTCAACTTCCGAAAAC
>WJSH01008675.1:219438-246994 GCA_009757365.2 Lepidium campestre | reverse complement strand
ACGCTTTTTTTTTTTTTCTCAACCCTTCCGAGTTCCGACGCTACAAACCCTGATTACACACACATATATATATATATATGTAAATATATGGGCTCTTCAACTCCTGATCCAGCCCATGGCCCAACTTCTCTTCAATCAAAGCGGATTCTTATTCATCAATGCTGCGGATGATTAATAAAGGAAACATTCCTCTGCATATAGCTGTTAAAAAAAAAACGGAACAGAGGTATTCGATTTGATTGAATTGAGTCTGTTGTTTTGTTGCAGGTTGCATTCATTTAAAGTTTATTGTTGTTCTTAAGTTCGAATCTTTCTTGTTTTCATTAAAGATCGTTCAAACAGTTTTGAAGTATTGTGAAGTCAGTAGAGTAGCGGTTAATAAATCAGGAGAAACAGCTCTGGATATTGCTCAGAAAGCCGGACTGCAAGACACTGTACCACTTTTGCAGAAGATTGGTTTTCAGAACGCTAAATCCATCAAGCAAGTTGCAAAAGTTGAATCATCAGGCTCTTCTAGGAAACTAAAAGAAACAGTTAGTGAAATAGGCCACGAGGTCCATGATCAGCTTGAACAAACTGGGAGAACGAGAAGAGAGATTCAAGGAATAGCCAAACGGGTCAACAAAAGGCATACTGAAGGACTCAACAACGCTATAAACTCCACAACATTGGTAGCCATTCTCATAGCAACTGTTGCTTTTGCAGCTATCTTCACCGTTTCAGGCCAATATATGGATAACCCGAAACAAGTTCCTTCAGGGTTCACACTCGGAGAAGCAAAAGCAGCTTCAAGACCCGAGTTCGTGATCTTCGTCGTGTTTGATTCCTTTGCACTCTTCATCTCTTTAGCAGTAGTTGTGGTTCAGACATCAGTGGTGGTTATAGAGAGGAAAGCAAAGAAGCAAATGATGGCGATAATCAACAAGCTCATGTGGATGGCTTGCATTATGATCTCAGCTGCATTCTTATCACTGTCTTTTGTTGTTGTCGGAGACCATCATAAGTCTTTGGCGATTGGTGTAACTGCTATTGGAGTTCTGATAATGTGTTCAACATTAGGGACTATGTGTTATTGGGTGATTGCAAACAGGATTGAAGGTTCTAAATCATCTCCAGCTTCAGTGATGTCAGATCCTGAGTTACTTGAACACAAGCCTAAACGGAAACTTTATGCAGTTTGATTGTAATGAAAAGAGCAGTTAGATTGAAGAACAGAGAGATTTTGTATCCAAGAATAAAAGAGATCTCTTATGTTTATAGATTCTGTATATGTAAAAATAAACAGAAAATAGAATAAATTATCTGTATAAATAAGCTTTTTCCATTATATTATTGTAAAGCTCTGCTTTAGGTGAAATCTCTGACTATGGCCTTGATTGGTAATACTTTTTGTTGAGCATAATGCTTTTTTAAGAGCCAATCATATTTATCCATTTAAATTTTCTCAAATATGATTAGTTTTTAAAAAAGCA
Organism: Lepidium campestre; assembly: GCA_009757365.2. NCBI lineage: Eukaryota > Viridiplantae > Streptophyta > Magnoliopsida > Brassicales > Brassicaceae > Lepidium > Lepidium campestre. Next base: position 245,522 of record WJSH01008675.1, on the reverse strand, counting down.
TTATGCTCAACAAAAAGCATTACCAATCAAGGCCTATATGAGAATTGCGTTGTTACTATCTTTGCTTTATCTAACAATCTATCTATCCGGATATTATTATGGGTTAGAAAAAAGCCCAATGCCAACAACAGCAGAAGCCCAATTCTAACAATTCCGGAAACCTATCAAAACTGCAAAATCTAACGGAGACGAAAATAATAGGGAGAAATCGAACACTTGATACTGACTGAATTATGTTTTATTGCTTTCTTTTAATAAATCGTGTTATTGTTGATAAAGTAACAACTTAATTTAATAACTCATTCGGTATCATTCAGAGGTTTACGAAGTAAAATCAGGTTTGGATACTTCCACGTAAAATATTATAGGTTTAAATGTAATCCACATGAAAAGTGAGTGAGACATATATGATTATCTTTTGTGGTCGTGATTATGTGTTGTTCACTAAGTCTCCGCTAATGATAATAGGCGTGACATGAAATTTGGTAAACTCCTTGATTATTAAATCTTAATATTGGTCCACTAAACTATATATCTTGCACTCAACAACCTTCGTATATGTTATTAATGCGACCATAATATATACATATTTTATATATCCTTCTAATTTGTAGATTGTGTAAGATAAGTTCTGTAATGCGGTTTGCAAAACGACGAGTGTTTATTTTTGACTCCACCAACATTAAACACGAAGATGCCAACTAAACTAGGAAACAATATTTAATTTAATGAATCTCTTATCTTGTTATCTTCAGAGTCATTTTGAGGTTTTATTGACTTTATCTATTTATACATTAAGAGTTATTATTAATAAGAACTTAGAAACAAGATCTGTTTTTGCCTACGAATCTTCTTTTGCAAGGGAACAACTTTCTTTTACAGCTTTAGTAAATCCACAAGCATCCGATGCTTAATAATTCAATTTTTTCTAACTTTTTTATTATTATATGTTCCATAAATGTTTCGTATATTTGATTAATTACTTGCAATTTGTAGTTCTTTAAATGGAAAATCACGATGTCCCACAACAACAAGTTAATTACTTCCGTAATTTGCTATCAGAAATCAAATTAAACATAACTTTAGTTCCCTAATAACATGAAAGATTCCCAAAACGTATAAAATTTAAATCAACACAAGAGAGTTTTTATCTTCTTTTGGGAACAAAATAGTCATGCACGAAAGATTATATAAAACTACAAAAAAACTATAAATTAATCTTCATACAAAAACAAAACATACCATAAAAATTATATATAATACAAGTCTAAACCCAAAACAAAATCAAACGAAAAAAAGAAGAAGAAGAAGTAGATAAACCATTTCAGGAAAATTCTTAAAAGTAATTATATATAAAAAGTAATTAACTCAATTTAATTTGGATCAACAACATCTACAGTAGCAGCACAAGACAATAACCTTCGAAAAAACCTAAACATAACAGAACAAGCTTGTTCTTGTTTCTTCTTCTTCTTCTTTCCAACTCTTCTCTTACGACGTCGTTTTATATCACTTTCTTCTTTATCTTTCCTTCGAAACGACGCTGTTTCCTTAACTCTCCCTAAACACGAAGTCTGTGTTTCTGACTTCACTTTCTCCGGTTTGCTCTCATCGTCTTCTCTAGAGAAAGTGTAGCTTCGAAGATACATCTGTCTACAAGATATGCTATCAACTACACGTGAAGCTGGTGCACCACCTTCACGACGGACGGAGCGGACGAACTCAGCGTCGGACTCAGGCCACTTGTAGAGATTTACGTAAGTGGCTCGAACAGGACGAACCGGCACGCGTGTGTCACGTGCGTCGTTGATGCAGCTTGAGATACACACCGAGTTCATTTTTCTCTCTCGTTGATTCTCTAATGTGTTTGTGTAATATATATATGGATTTGAGTATTTTATTTTATTTTATGGTTTAATAACGTGGAGGTATAAGTGAAGCTTAGATTTGAAGAAAAGATAAGTGGAAATTAAAGAGAATGTTGAGAGAGAATGATTATGGAAGGGACGTACGAGTTATTATTACTATTATTTTTTCTAACAATTTGGATCCATAAGACCATATATATATTGCCAAACTTTTCCCAATTTCCTAATAATATATATCATATATATGACAAATGCGAAAATAGTGGATATGACACTATACTACTCAACAGGCGTGATATGAATTTTGGTAAAAAAATTTCCATTAAAAACTATATATATCATGCACTTAACAACCTTCGTGTAAGTGTGAAAACCTGTAAAAAAGTATCTAAAGCTTGCTCAGAGGAAGTCTGGATGAATGTCCATGTAATATACAGTACTCTCTAGCTGTGTCTATGCATTTGATGAGCTTCCATGTTCAGACAAGAAATAAAAATACTAGAAGTCAAAATCATTTAACATTATCAATCACACCAATGTTCTTATAATTAAAGTATATTGACATACAAAAATCTCACTTCATTCTCTCCCGAGAATTTCCAAAAACCCATAGAGGTCATGTGTTTAAGGAAGTGTGCAAGTCCTTGAACTTCTATGGGATCAAGTAAACTCCCTGCTACTTCTATAGGATCAAGTAAACTCCATGCTCTAATACTCATTGAAGCAGCTGCCTTAGTGATCATTGGATCACTAACCAAAATAACTTGCTACCTGATCTACCTCCTATAACTTGTAATCAATATATATATATATATATATATATATATATATGCGCCTGATGGGCTCTTCAACTCCTTATCTAGCCCATACTATTATGGCCCAATTCTCTTCAATCAAAGCAGACTCTTCATTCATCAATGCTGCCTACCAATAATAAAGGAAACACTCCTTTGTATATAGCTGTAAAAAAAATAACAGAGAAGCCGTAATCGATTTGATTGAATTTAGTTTAGTCAAAATTTGAGTTTACTGTTGTTTCAAATTGAACATATTTTTTGTGTTCCGCTGCAGTTTATTGTTGTTGTTCTTTTTTTCTTCGTCAAAGAGATTTTTTTTTATTAGTCATAGACCATCTGCAGTGGAAGTTTCTCACCAAGGTAAAATGAGAGTGAATTAATTCAATACACATAAATTTTTTATTAATTAGGTAAATGACATAAGTGAATCATCCAAAAAGGGTGAGAATCAATTCTCGTACAAACTATGAGAACCCCTCAATTTTCTCTCATAATACATATGTCAATTAATGAGTGGTTCAAGTTACTTTATAATAGTTTCAATTTTTTATAATTTAAAAACTAATTAAAATCATATATATATTTTTACTTTTGTTTTATATAAATTGTAAAATAAAATTTTCTATCTAAAAGATGTATTATGTTTAAGTTTAAATTATATATTAATATTATATTTAGTTATTAAAAATTTAATTAATAAAATAATATTATATTATATAATTTTTTTGGGATTTTTGAAATTGAGGACGTCTCTCTTATCATGGACACTCCTTTCATGAAGATGTGGCATACACACGAAAACGTATTGCCGTTAGCAAACTTTTGCATTTATACGAAGCCTGGATATGAATTCTTCAAGAGAGATATAATGGCGATGCTCTTCGTGAATCTCCTTCAAGATGAATTGAGTGAGATGATATTCTTGGTGAGTGTATTCTCCTTCTCCTCATAATTCAAAAATTTAAGATCATATTTTATGTATTGATATTGTTATAGTATGTTTACAGGCTAAATCAGTTGGTATGATGATTTCGTTATGTAAAGTTAGTAACAACCGACTGGAATTGAGATTTCATGGCAGTATACAAAAGCTAGATCTCTGTATTTTTCAAGCTTGGGAGAAGTTTTCAAGCTCTTACCCAATTGTCGACCGCCTTATGCATGCTTATGTATTTTTTAATTTTATCTACTAACTTGTTCTGGTTATTGCAAAATGTTTATGAAAAATAAAATTTTGTATTTCAGATTTTCAAAGAGAAGTTAGGAGAATATGCAGATGAGCCACAAATGCAACATTTATGTGAATATTCTCTTGATGATCTCGAAAACTACATCAATCATATGCCTTCCCATTTAAAATATCTATTTTTTAGTATTGTAGCAACATATTTAGTTTGTTGTTTTATCTAAATGTCTAATAATTGCCATGTTTTAAAGATATTCATTGAAGGTTTTTATTTTGGAGATATTTTGAAATTTGAAGCAGAAACCATTTCAAATTGTTTCAAGAACCAGACGAAATCTTTACTCCCACATAATTTGAGAGTTTGAGAAAAAGAGAAAGACCATTTTGTGGTCAACAAGTCATTAATGTCAAGGAGAAAATTAAGCTAATTGTTAATGAATTGAATAACGTAAATCTTTGTACATCAGATTATCAAAGAGAAGATAACAAGAAATATGAATAACATAAATCTTTCTGACCAATTTGATGATGCAATCTTGTTGATCTCCAAAATTATATTGTCTGATAATTATCATATTATGCAGATATTCATTGAAGATATGTGCTTTGAAGATATCTTGAAAAATGAAGCAAAAAGCATTTCTAAATGTTTTCTAGAGACCAAAAAATTTCAAAATTATGTTCATGAGCATTAATTGTACTAGTGGTGCACTAAATATCATACTTACATTATTTTTTTTCCTATAAATTGTTTCTAAATTTATAGAAACTATGAGATCTATGTTTTAAACCGTTAAAATAACTTTCATGATTTTTTTTCACAATATGGGTAATTATAAGGATTATTGATCACATAATCATCATAAGAAACTAAGAAACAAAGAAACAAAATACCATAAACAATATCTAGAAGGAGAAAAAAAACAAGATAATTTTTTTGTGATAGACCATTCTTAGAATACTGAAATTTAGTATTGCATTGTGTATAATTTTAAGTCATTTGAAACAGTGACTAAAGTTTTCCGTAAAACTAAAAACAATAAAAAAAATATGATTGAAAGATTCCGTTATCAAACACCTTTAATATACTAAAATTAAAATCTACATTGTAGACAATACTTTAAAAAAACCAATGACCTAAAAACTATTTATAAAATCGAACACTAAAAGGATAAACAAAACACATCTTCTTCCCATTTTTTTCCGTATCAAATCACTTCATTTCCTTTTTCATTAAATAGAACTTTCAAAGATGGTTTATTGCTGTTGTTAGAGGCATTGGAATATTTAAATTAAGTATTAAAACAAAAATAAAATCTCCAAAATATTTAAGTTAAAATATGAGTAAACCGCTTCTTCTTTTTAAAAGCTTTGAGATTGTAATGGAATCGCATCTTTGAACTTGATTGGATCTGTTTAACGATGCTGAGTCTGATGAAATAACACTTTAAACATATAAGCTACAAGAATTTAACCATATGTAACCATCCAATAGCTACAACAACAATTTAATTAACCTAATATGAAAATTCAATCAAAGGTCATCGATATGATTAATATACGATGGTGGCATGTACATCTCCACATTATTGACCTGCTTCCCACGCTACAAACCCTACTTATTCATATATATATAAGCATGATGGGCTCTTCAACTCCTGATCCAGCCCATATTAAATACATATATAAATGCTTGATGGGCTTTTCAACTTCTGGTCCAGCCCATACTATTATGCCCCAACTTCTCTTTTTTTTTCTTTCGCATATGCTCTTAATAAATATATTTATATTAACAAATAATAAATTGTGCTCTTATCTCGAGTTCTCTCTTCTATTTTTGCGCCAAAAAAATGTTTCCTTCTCTTGCGTTATCTGCGGCACCAATGAGCACGATGGTTATCTCTGCTACGAGGCAGTCCCGAATTTCACAACCTAAAGCAAAGAAAATCAATCCCGATAATAAACGCCCAACGACGACGTCGACGAGCGGTTTTTCAGGCAGAACGACGAAGGATTTGACGTGGCAGTGCGTCGAAGGTTGTGGAGCTTGTTGTAAACTTGCTAAGGACTTCGCTTTCGCAACTCCTGATGAAATCTTTGAGAATCCTGATGATGTTGAGGTCTGTTTGTTTTCACCCACCACTTGTTCGACGAATTTCCGCTGTCGGAATTAATGTTTCAATATTTTTGACTTTGATTCAGCTGTACCGAAGCATGATCGGAAATGATGGATGGTGCATAAACTACGACAAATCTACACGCAAATGCTCGATTTATTCAGATCGTCCTTATTTCTGCCGTGTTGAGCCAGAGGTTTTTCAGTCTCTCTACGGGATTGAAGGGAAAAAGTTCAACAAGGAAGCTTGCAGGTACATGAATGGTTCTCTTTGGTTAGGGTTTTTTCTTGCACAAGTTCTTAGATTGAGAATGCTGAAGCCAAATCCAATGTATATCCGAATCTCATGAGAGTAAAATTCAATTTTAGAATTTGATTTAGTGAAAGAGAAGAACTTGTTCTGGAGTACTTGCTAGCATAATCTGATGATCATATAACTTTATTTCTGGCCGGAAGTTGGACAATGTGGAAGACATAGACTTGAGAGGAAACTGATAATTGATTTTTTATGTTGCAGCTGTTGCATTGATACCATTAAGACGATATATGGCTCTGAATCCAAAGAACTAGATAACTTCCGCCGCGCAATCAGGAGTAGTCCGAGCTCAAGTTAACAGTCAGAAATGCTGGTACTGATTCAGTTCTGTTTTTACTAATACATACCTTATAATTTCCCTTAATGCACTTGTGAATACAATGTGTACAATAAGTCGCCTTACAGTATTGGATTGGGATTATTTGACTGATTTCTAAACTATGGGAAAGAGAAGCAAATACCAAAAACCAGATGGCCAAAAACTGAGATTTTTTAGTGTCAATCCTTGTCCCTTATAGAAGCTGCAAAGTTCATAAAACACCAAGTCTCTATGCAAAAAATCTTGGACGAACCTGCTTTAGAACCATGTCATAGCACAGGTTCAAGTCCAAGTTCATCTTCAGGTTCATCACTTTCCTCAAATAGCTGCATAAACCTAGCTTGATCTCGCTGCTTCTTCATCCTTTGTGAGTGCCTGAATACAAAAATGCCTCCAACCACAACAAGAGTTGCACACAATACGCCTGCCACGATCGCTATCATAACTGTTATGCCGTTAACTCTTTCCTCTTTAGGACTAATACCCGTCATAGCTTTAGCAGATTCTGCACACATAAATTTATATCAATTCATATATGCATCTACTTCTGATCATCATATCCCTTGGTTTCTTTTGACAGGAAACACAAATGCAAATATTAGTTTTTCACTCACCGGGTTCGAGTTTGGCACAACCATGGCAGACAAATGTAGCATTCATCTCCTTTTCTTTAAAGTGCGTATAGATTTGGCTAGCAGAGAAATCAGAAGGACAAACTTCCCATTCATCAAACTCCTTATCTGAAACAAGGCTGACTTGCTCATAGATCCCGCATCGCTTACACTTTACGCCACTGATTTCAGTCATCGGCTGTAATAAGCAAATTTAGAGAAGACACATATGTTTGACAATCTTGATTCTTAATGATAGAGTATGTAAAGGAGATATGGGACGAGCCTGCCATGATTCTTGACCGCGGAATTTGTACAAGGTATCGGTTTTAATAACATCTGGAAGAACAGTTTTATTCTCTCCTTTGCATTGAAAGTAGACTGTGTGTTTGAGCTTGAACCAGTCGTGCTTTGTGAATATCTCAATGGAGTTTAATGTGATGAATTGTGCTCTTACAAGTCCTGCAATATGGATATAAACTTACAGTAATTAAACAGAAAGAGAAAGTCGATATGTCCGAGTGGTTAAGGAGACAGACTCGAAAATCTGTTGGGCTTTGCCTGCGCATGGATTGGAAAGACAAGAAACCAATCATGGATTCTACACATACCAATGTATGGAAAAAAATCAGCATGCACATAGAGATCGACTCTTCAGCGGACAAAAGAATGGTTGTTTCCCGGGAAAAATTATATATGTAGATTTACTTGTTCGAAATCAAAAATTACAATGTGTATGTTACCTGGAATCCACATGTGAATGATGGAACACAAAAGAAGATTTCTCCAGATCAATGGATTCCGAATCGACATTTTTATTGAATTTTCTGGATTTTTATTTCTGTTTGATTGTCTTTTTTTATTTTTTTCTCTGCCAATGCAACAGAGGAAGAAGAAAAAAAGAAGGGAAGAGATCCACGTGCGTCTCACGCGCATCCTCTAAAAACTCTACCTCTTTATTTGCACATTCAACATACACACACATTTGTAACGTTCCTATAAATTTTACAGAGGAAATTAATTTTCATATTTTATTTCAAAAGTTCAATTTTTACCGAATTTATCAAGTTAATATTTTGAATATTTAAAACTCAACGGCAAAAGTCAACTTACATTACATATGTTCTGTATGGCCAGTTTTCTTTTGAACAAATTATACTACCAATTAAGAATAACAAAAAAAACCTGAAAACGAAGAAATGATACAACTGTCAAAGCTTGTCAAAAAAATGGCAAATCAAAACCGAATAATATAAATGCTTCCAAAACTAAAAAGAAAACCTGAGAAACAGAGGGATTGGGATTGAGAGACAAGAAGACGAAGACAAAAGAGAGATGTCTTCGTCTACCTTTTGTCTCTCCATCTCCTCTCTTCTCCTCCTCTTTCTAATATATTCCGGCGATGCTCAATCCACCCCCAGAACTTTCACGCCGAACCCTAAAGCCGCAGCCACAACCGCACGTGCGATGAACAGAGTAAGAAGGAATAACCAAACGGCAGAGTTCTTAGCCGCGCACAACGAAGCACGGTTAGGTTCAGGCGCGTCGACTCTCATTTGGGATAAAGGCCTGGCCCGTTTCGCAACTAATTGGGCCAAACGACGTGAATCTGATTGTAAGATGACCCATTCAACTGGGCCTTACGGAGAGAATATATTCTGGTACCAAAAGAGTCAGAATTGGTCTCCCAGAAGAGTTGTTGCTAACTGGATGGCGGAAAGTTTGAACTATGATCGTGCCACTAACACGTGTAAGCCTGGCGAGATGTGCGGTCATTATACGCAGATTGTTTGGCGTACAACCACAGCCGTTGGATGCGCTAAACTCAAGTGCAACAACGGCCTTGGATTCCTAGTGGTCTGTGAGTATTCACCTACTGGAAATTACGAAGGCGAAAGTCCTTTTGATTCTCCGAAATGACTTCGGAATCATAGTTTTAATATTGTTATTCCAATTCTTAGTCCAATACAATTGAAACATTTTAAGAAGAAAAGTTACCAAAAAAAAAGGACATTTTTTCCCCTGAATGATTACGCAGCTTACGCTTATTCTATAATCTTATTCTAATGAACTATGGACCCGTGATGATGTATTGTAATGGGCTTGGGCCTAATTTTAATTATTACTATGTGGGCTTTTTATCTTTTAAGTATGTTAAACGGTGTCGTTGAAGATGCGAATGAGGGGGTAATTTCGAATCGCCATTGTGTTAGATATCGTCACTGAGACTTTGTAGAGAAAAGCCCTAACTAACATTTACCGGTGATCGACATGAGTTTCATTCGTAGCGCAATCAAATCGAGTTTGTGTCTCCGGAAATTGAATCCGGAAATCAACAGTAGCTCTCATCCATTTCTTCAGGAGTGGAGGAAATGCCTATCTACCGCAACGGAGCAGACTTCTTCCTCTCCTTTACCGCCGTCTCCGCAAGGAACTCCTCTTGATGGATCCAACAGACCTTCGGGAGAAGGTTTTCGATTTCGCCATCTCTCTAGCGTTTCTTCACGACTTTTTTTTTATAATTTGTGGACGAAAAGAGGAACTATTTGTTATTTTGATTAGTAAAAAGTGTAGAAGGATTCGTGATATATACGTTTTTGGGAATTTAGCTCACTACAAAGTATATCTCATTCTTTGTCTTCTACTATCATGGAACGCGCACTAAAGAAGCGTTGTTCTTTTGGTATCTGTTAGTTCTTGATCGTATTTTTGTTCTTCCAGGGAGGCTGTATGGAAAGTTTTCAGGCTTTTCAAAACATTCTCTGAAAACTGATGTAATGAGCGTACTCGAAGGCTGCAATGTGACATCGAATGATCTCAAATTTAGCTATGCGCGTGGTGGAAACTTAAGTCCCGCGGCAGTGTAAGTGTTGGCTTTATTAATGCTCCAGATTGTAACAAGTTATTTTTTTAAGTGGGAAGTTTAATTCCAAACTAACACATTTCAATCAATCTTCATTCACGACAATGTTGGTGTATCAGTTATGTGCAGTTCCCTTCCCTTTCTTCATATGATAGAGCACTGCGGAATATCGCGAAGAAAGGAAAGCTACATAGATTAGAAAGGGTAATCCCCTACAAAGCATAAGTTCCGTATTTATGTAATTCTTTGTAAAAGGGTAAACCTTTTGCAAATGAAGAAAGTCCTCATATGGTAAATGACTATCTAATCGGATGTTGATTCCTTGTCTATGATTAGGCTGCCCGTTCTCAGTGGGATCCGATTGTTCCTTATGATGGGAAAGTGGTAAGCTATAATTGCTGTCATACCTTATTGTTTTATCAAGATCCTGTTCTCAAACGACAGGTATGAGATATATTGTGACTGGTATCAATTAATGTTTGATGAAATTATAAATTGTTTAGGTTGCACTACATGGGCTTCCGCCGAATGCTATCATAGATGACATAGATCGGTTCTTATCAGGCTGTCTCTATCACCCTGGATCCATCCAGTTCCTTACAGTGTGAGTAATTATTGGTTAACCTTATCTTCTTAGTACGCTGTTTGGCTTTTGCTTAGATCGCATTTGATTAGCCGTTAGTTGGACCTCAGCCTTGCAAACCCAGTACACTCCTGTTTGGTTAATCAATTACAATGATTTTTTGGTACTGTTGGGTTTAATCATATCTCTGACTAGCATAAGCAATATATGTATATGAGAGGAGTAACTCCGGACTGTCACATTTTTTTTTTTAGGTACGACATGTGACATCTTGTCATCTAGTTTGACTCATCATATCTACAGATCTTTTTGCTCTATAATCGTGTTGTGCAGAAAATTCTGGAATACTGATAAAATATGGACATGAAACTTTTTAATGCCTTCTTTTACCGTGCAGCCAAATGCTTGGAAGTGCTAAGAGGGTGGCGTTGGTGAGTTTTACATCACAGACCCAGGCAATGAACGCATACATTACAAAGAACAGGAACTTCCTTCTCAACGAACGAATCACATTGCAAGTTCTGCAGTAGTTTCGTAGTTCCCTTTCCGTTCTCATGGTGTACTCCCTTGGTAAGAGATCCAAAGCACATTTTTGTCTTTTCTTTTGCGATGTTCTTGGTCGATTTGATTTCCTAAAATTTCTATATGCAAACCCCACGATACTGAGGAAACTGTTGTTGTCTCTTCTATCTGATTCAGTTCGAACTAAATGAATAACAAATACATGTGTTTAAGTAGAAGCTGAATCTCTCAGATAAGCAGATGCTAACTATATGAATAGTTTTTCTTTCTTTTATTTTTCTTTGGATACCCATGTGGTGAAGTGATCCGTCTTGCTTTTAGAAAGTGAATGAGTTTGTAGGGCTTGGTGGGGCACACTCTTCACTAGTGTCATAGAAATCGAGCACAGTAGAATAATATTATGAGTTTTTTATTGTTCACTTACTTTTCATTAGTGGGTCATCTTTACTTGTAATTGAAGCATCTTGCTATCATATCTTGTCACAATATTTGATATTCCTTCGATGAGTTACATAGTTTTTGTAGAAGATCTGATAGTTCTGATGCATTGTTAAGTATGTTGATTTTCTGACTAGGGACAGGTTAAGTAACTTTGAGATGCTTATAGTCATCAAGATGTTCCTATATCGGTATATCTGATTTTTGGTCACATGTATAAGCGTGATTCAATAAACTCAGTGGCCAAACCCTATAGTAGGATCATGATTCAATCGAATTTGTGAGCTTATTTTTGTTAGATTGGTAAGTTTTGCCTTTGGTGTGAGGGGTATTTATGTCCAAACAGTCTTTGAAGACTTTTTAATATTGATGTCCACGGCAATCTTGTTTAGGGATTTGGGAAACATAAGAGTTTGTGAAACTATGGACACCACACCGGGACAAATGCATAGAGACTAGAGTTAGAGAATGGTGTGGCCATGTGAATTATTAATCTTTCAACACTGTTTCTTGAAGACAACAGTGAAAAAGTAGAAGAGCAATGGATTTAGCCAAACCTCTTGTTCTTGATATCTTGTATAGTTTTGACTTTTGATCATCTTCTTGTTTTTTTGCTTTTGTTTGGTCGTATCCACTAATAAAGAAAGATCTCGTTGTCCTAAGCAACAATATGAGTTCGGTAACTAATCTTATCTGATCATTAGGTACGAATGATGGGTTTTTGGGTTTGTGATTTGTGTTGTAAAAGTAGACAAATTCCATATTGACAAGTAGATAGATTTATAAAAACAGGCCTACCCAAATTCTTACTCTACTCCACAGACTCTTGTCTGGTCCCACTAGCTTCACATGGTACAACTCTTTGACTCTAAAATTTTCCCCAAATTTTACTTATATCTAAGATTTGGTTAACGTGTAACGAAATACTTTTCAATAACATAAAGTGTGTAACCTAAGTGTTTGTCACCAACAGTTAATAAAGTGTTCTTTTGCCAACTCTTCTTCGTTCATTGCTTCTTTACCTTTATTCTCCAATCCAGAAATACATCTATCAATTATATCAAAACCCAAACAAGCAAAGCCGACAACAGTCTCTTTTGTAACACAGCTTTTGTTTTTTTCCCTATTAAAAAGTCATAATATTTTATTATTACTTCCACCAAATCTCTAATGACTTGATACATATATATATAAAAGCAAAGATTCATTAAAAAGTAAAAGTGTCAAGAGAAGTAAGAAACGAAGCACACAAGATCCAATATGGAAGAAGAAAACACCTCAATCATCATGGCGTCACTCTCTACTCTCTCCCCTTCAAATCTCACAAATCTCACTCACTCCGTTCTCTCTCTCTCTCACCACCATCGCCGCCGCCTAGCCGCCGTTCTCTCCTCTCCGACCCTATTCTCCCTCACTCTCCGTCACCTCCTCTCCCTCTCTCTTCCTCACAAAACACTACTCATCGCCTCTCGCCTCCTCTCTTTACTCCATCCTCTTCTCCTCCACCGTGACCACCACTCTCTCCCCTCTTCCGCAGCCACCATGAAGCTCCGGGACCTTGACGCTGTGGTTCTCCTCCTCTTTCTCTGCGAAACCCACCAGCTACATCCAGATGTTCTTGAAGCTTCTCCTGACAACTGGCGGGAAATTCTCGGGAATACATGCTCTAATACCATGTTAAGTAACATTTCCGGTATATGGACTTGCGATGCCGGAATCTTGATGCCTTACATAGAGACCTTAGTTAGATGCAAAAGATTCATCGACATAATGGGGGGCTGCAACCATCTTCGTCGAGGAGATCAAAAAGAAGGCTATGAAGTTCCAGCGGCTAAAGCGGCCGTAGTAGCGTTACGAGCGGTTGAGGTTTCCAACGCCGCGGCTTCAAACGCCGGGGAAGTAGAATGCGTGATATGCAAGGAAGAGATGAATGAAGGAAGAGATGTATGTGAAATGCCATGTCAGCATTTGTTTCACTGGAAGTGCATATTGCCATGGCTTAGTAAGAAGAACACGTGTCCATTCTGCAGGTTTCAACTTCCCACCGACGATGTCTTCTCGGAAATCCAACGGCTGTGGGAGATACTCGTCAAGAAGAGCGAGTTACACGTGGCATAATCTCAGCTTGCCGTGAGGGGTACATGTGTCAGAAGCATGTAAATCGTTATGTAATAGTCTTACATATAAATATATATTTATGCCAAGTAATGTTACAGATAGGAATGTTTAGACCGTTTTGATATTTAGATATTTTTTGTCATTTTTTCTTTTGATACTCATGTGATAAATTATGGGCTAATGGGCCTATATATTTTTAAATATTCTTGATATGGGCTTTACGCAGCTAAAAGGAAATAATTATAGAAGGTTATTTTAATGTTTTGGGCCTTTGATGGGCTTCTTAAGCTTACGTCGAATATAATTTAATAAATATATATATAATAACTAATAGTCTGTAAGAAAAAAGTTAAAATTTAACCTACAAATAATGGCAATAATACTTTCAAACAAAATGAACGAAGGTTGAGAGCAATAAAAAATGACGAAGGAACTAAAGAAGACCAAAGACCCATTCTTCACGCACTCTAATTTTGAAATTTTAGAAAAATAGCTGATTTGGTGGGTTTGAGCGAGTTATTGGGACGCGCCTTTTGTGCGAGTAGGGAAAGTTTTCACACGCTGTAATTTTAGAATCATTTATTATCTGGGTTAATTTGGGCCTTTGTTAATTTTAATTTGTGTGTGTTGACGTTTTAACCAGGGCTGAGCAATAAAAATATTTAAATATAATAATTAGTATATAAAAGTATATAAGATTGCAGATGTATAAGGAAAAAAATATATAAAATATTGCAGATGTATCTATGAAGAAATCTAATAAGAAGTACAAAATGAAATTGATAATAGTACGTCCAGCTAGAAAACAAAACAAAAATATTATATTATATGAATATTGGGTCTAAGCGTAATAGATATGAAGAGATATGAAACACTGAAGTTAAAAATAGATAGAATCAATTTTTAGTGAAATTAAAGTTCATGGAATGATTTAAAATAAGTTTTTATGAATAAAATATTTTAAAGCATAAAAGTTATTAATAAATACAGAAAATATATATAATTACGATGATGAGTAAGCCCACCGCTCTTGAGAACGGCAGTGAGTCTTGAAAAGGGTCTCTCGCGCTGGTGGTAGATTCGCTCAAAGTTTTTTCAATACATTGGCGGTACATGAAAGAGATTCCGGATGGCGGTGATATTTCAACTCCGTCTTTATCTCTGATGAATGCTTCTCTGTCTCTCAACTTACTCTCTTCACGTTGGTTTCAGTAGCGGTTCTCGACGGTCGCTTCCTCATCTCCAATCTTGACTTCAGTTTCATCGGAGATGGTCTTTAATTTGGTAGCGGCGGCGGAAGGGTGCCATTCTCAGCCTCCTCTTGTGCAATTAGGGTTTATCATCTCTTGTGAACTGGGCTTTTTTTGGGCTTAGTTTTGGATTTGCTTGGCCCATTAAGATTTGGGTTTGAACTTCTTTTTTCTTTTCTTTATTTATTTGTTGATGCTTGTGTTGTGTAATGTTTATGTTTTCTTTTCTTCTGTAAAATCTATTTTAATACAAAACCCTTTAACAAAAAAAATGATGATGGATATTAAATTGATATATGCCGACAAAAAAATTGCAAGATATATGAAGAGATCTAATAAAAAATTAAACTGAGAAAAAGAAAACTACACATGCAACATTTATATTTGTATAAAAATAATGAAAAAATCGAAGAGTTAAAATTTGTTCTTAATAATTTGTAAGAAAAAAAAGTTGAAATTTAACCAATAAATAATACTTTAAAGCATAATGACGAAAGAACCAAAGACACAAATTGTTAGTCATCGTAATATAACTTTACTTCACGCGCTCCAATTTAGAAAATTTAGAAAATGAGCTGATTTGGTGGGCTATAAGACACGGAAATCGAGAGGATTTGAGCGAGTTATTTACACGCAATATTTTTGCGAATGGGGAAACTTTCACACGCGCAGCTATCATTGAAGTCTATTTGGGCCTTGGGCCTTTGTCAATTTTCTATATCTGTTGAGGTTTTAGGCTTTTAGCTAGGCCTGAGCGATTTAAATATTATAGTTAATATATACAGAAAAATATAGGGTATTAAAAAGTTGCAGAAAACGATGAATGATAGTAAACTGGTTGGAAGATGTATCTATGAAGAAATCTAACAAAAAGTACAAAATCAAATTGATAATTGTACGTCGTAGCTAGAAAACAAAACCAAAAAAAAATAAAATGTGAATATTTGGTTTAATAGTATAGATATATGAAGATATAATACAAAAAAACAGAAGTTAAATAGAAAGATAATGTAGAGATAAAATGTCAAGGTTAGGTTCGACCAAACAAAATGGGACCTTACACGATGTCTGTTTGATGTTTCCTGCATGCCATGCAATCTCTTTTAACTCTTTACTTCTCTACGTGCCCACTTTCTATTCATTTTCTTATATTTTTGTACGATAAAAATCACATATAATTAGCGTTTAAGATTCCATTCTTTATTTAGGTATAGGTTCAGTTTACTTGTAAGCTAGTAATAGGTTTCTCGAAAGTTGAGATCTACTTAAATGCTCTTTTATATTTTACTATATACTAAATAGGATAACATACAATGTTTTCTATAATTTTGCAGACAGTGCCGATGCTAGGCATTCAATTTTCTTATTTTTAATGGCCTTTTTTTTGTTGAAAAGAATACAAAAAAATCTTATTATTGATAGACATCGACGCATTCGATGTTAAGTTTGTACAGAGGAGTATCGCAGAAATGGAAGTAACTCCATTATCGATCACTTGATATATAGTAAGTACATCTAGTACCTTAAAATCAAGTTCTATATATGCAAAACAGTCATACGTTACTTTATGTGAAATTATAAAGGAATTTACAACATTGTTTAAATATAAGAACAGAGGAAATATGATATATTAGTTGCATTGTTTATGTTCGTTAAACTATGTTTGTGGTTATCGAGTTGAATGCAATTGCTTCGAGACGTTTTCTGAAGCGTAGTTGCATTTCTTGATATTGAGCTAGCTACTTAGATAAGAAATATTAAATATATATAGTTTTGACACAATATAATACTGTACTAAACTAAGAATAATTAAAGAGCAAAGTAACGAAGAAGTAAATTGAAGGTAAAGAGATAGACTGACATGCATGCTCCCTCAACCAAAAGACAAAACACACACTGCATCTTTGGTCCCAGCTGTCACCACAACTTCAATTTTTATATCAACTAATTATTGTTTTCATTTTCTGTATTATATATACTATATTCTTCTTAATATACACAACGAGACTAAATATTGTAAATAAGATAAGAAAATTTATTAAGGAATTACAAAGCACATGAGATTACACACTAATGGCACATTGAAGGACTCTTCCAAGGCCACATGATGATGAGTTTCTCTCTACGGTCCATATGACATTGATCAAATGTACCTGGACCATTCTTTCTATTTCTCTATTACCCTATCTACACGTGATTTTCTTACCCTTTTGATTTGACTTTAGTTAGATCTATACCAAAGTTACACGATCAAGCCTTGACTCCAACATGTCTTATTAAGTACCTGTTTTGGTTCATAACACAAAAGTGTTTAATCAATACTTAAGAAATCAAGTGGAACTCCACTCCACTTGTGTATATATAGTAACCCACTTGTTGGATTCCTGACGTAGAAGACACAACAACAATGAAAACTCAATCACAATAGATAATATAAACATTTGAACATTTCTCATTAATGTAATATCGTCGAACAACAACACACGACAATGTTTCTCTCTACTGTAACGTCAATGCAAGTTGGAACTTAGGAAAAGAACCAAAAAGATCCATCCTTTTTGTAAATTCATTTCAACCCCATAATTCATGAAATGAATGTCGATCTAAATCTAGCACAAGTAAGAAGATAGACTATTTTTTGATAACATTAAAGATGAAAAAAGACAAGGGAGAGAGAAAAGGGCAAAACCTGTAGGGGTTAAGACAGCTAAGAGTGTTCCTCAGTAGCCCCACAAAGCTCTTCTCTTAAGTCTTTCTCAACTTTCAAATCTTTAAATGGTTCCAAGTTCAATGCTCCAAAAACCCCACGCCCTCTCCCCTCACACATGCATCCTATGACCTTTCCTTTTCTATCCATTTTCTTCCCACAAATTACCAAACTCACTACATTCACAATTTTACAACATGAGAAGTATAAACAGCTACAGTGAACACAGACATTTACATGACATATTACTACTCACAAGTCATTAATCATATACTTATTACAAAAACCCTGGTCCTAACTTTTAACGTCTTCATTATGTCTAACTGTGAACTCGAACCGTAATATGACTGTCTTGGCTGTGAACATTCTTGCATCCTAAGTTTATAGAGAGACATTTTTAAATAAAGCAGAACGTAAATATGACAGCTTTTAGTTATCCCTACTAAGACAGAGAATCATCATGGAACAGTAAAGAAGAGAATCTCTGAATATCCACTTTAAACTACTGGCCCTCTTGTGTTAAACTCTCAGTCATTTAATTTCATTATATTGACCCATTCCTTTTTGGCTTCTTTCCTTCGTTACCAACATCTTCTGCTTACTCTAGCTAGGGCTTCCACGGCTATATATAAATATATATATATATATGGTCCCTTCCTTAAACATAAGACTCATAATCCACAACAAGCACTGCTGTGCATCTTAGGATAAGGCTCGAACTAAGATTACATACCTGGGAAGATGGTTAAACCCTTTTGGAGAATAGGTGCCGGTATGGAGAGAAGCAAGATCAGCCCCACAAAGATTGATGGTTTGACATGGTATAAAGATCTTGGCCTTCACGCCTTTGGAGAGTTTTCCATGGCAATGATCCAAGCCAACAGTGTGATGGAGGATCAATGCCAGATCGAATCAGGGCCACTGACATTCAACAATCCGACAGTTCAAGGCACATTTGTTGGAGTTTACGATGGCCACGGAGGTCCACAGGCTTCCAGATTCATTGCAGACAATATCTTCCCCAATTTAAAGAGTAAGACACCGCATTTCTCATTCTTCATTTCCTCATTCTTCATTTCCTCATTCTTAAATAAGTTAGGCACACTAACGCTCATCTCTCACATGAGCAGAGTTTGCTTTTGAGGATAGGGAGATTTCAGAGCACGTGATCAGCAAAGCATTTACACAGACAGACAAATATTTTCTCAAGGCAGTGAAGAAGCAATGGCCCATGAACCCACAGATGGCCTCAGTGGGGTCATGTTGCTTGGTAGGAGTGATATGCAACGGATTGGTGTATATTGCAAACGCGGGAGATTCGAGGGCTGTGTTGGGAAGAAGTGAGAGAGCTGGAGTGAGAGCAGTGCAGTTATCAGTAGAGCACAATGCAAATTTAGAGTCTGCGAGGCAAGAGTTATGGTCAATGCATCCTAATGACCCCAACATTCTTGTGATGAAGCACCGGTCGTGGCGTGTAAAAGGCGTCATCCAGGTAAACATTCATATATGACAATTACGCATCTGAAAGCCTGCAAAGAGTGTTTTGTCTCATCAGTTTCTATTGAAGCCATATCTTGCGTAAGCATAAGGATGCAAAACTGATTAGCAACTAAATGTGGTGTTATAAACTTTGATCAGGTCACAAGATCCATAGGTGACGCATACCTGAAAAGAGCAGAGTTCAACAGAGAACCGTTGCTCCCCAAATTCAGAATACCAGAAAATTTCACAAAGCCAATCCTTAGTGCAGATCCATCAGTCACGGTTACCCGGCTTAACTCAGAAGACGAGTTTATAATTCTTGCTTCAGATGGGCTTTGGGAGCATCTGAGCAACCAGGAAGCTGTTGATATTGTACATAATTCCCCACGCCAAGTAAGTTCAACACCAAAGCCATATCAGATTAGCTAGTCCACAAAAATATTTTAGTTTATTAAAAAACCTTAACATGTCTCCAGGGAATAGCAAAGAGACTAATCAAAGCTGCATTGAAGGAAGCAGCAAAGAAAAGAGAGATGAGATACTCAGACCTGAAAGAGATCAATCCTGGTGTTAGAAGGCATTTCCACGACGACATAACTGCCATTGTGATATATCTCAACCCCCAAACTAATGCATGGCCTTCTCCTTTGTCAATTAGAGGAGGATACCCATTAATGCACTCGGCTTCATAAACACATCTTTACTGCAACAGTGAATGCCTCTAAGTGCGAACAAATGAAGCACAGGGTCAAGAAGTAGTATAAAGCTAGAACTTTGTTTTATATATTCATTGTGAGATCTTTTATATGTTCACCTTTCTGTATAAGAAATCATGAGACCCCTGTATTCAAATTATACACGAGGGTACATGCAAGTTCATAAATATCAATGTTCGTAAAATTTATATAGTAATTTGAACTCCCTTGTAGCGTATTCGCAGCCTAGGCACAACACATAAGCTTACCAAACTAGTGTGACTAACAACAAAGATAGCCATTGAAAATATGTAGCAGAATTAAATATTACAATCCCTCTATAAAAAGTTTTCTGGCGCTTGATTCAGAGTTATGAGATTGTAAGTATCAACAAAGTTTATCTAAAATCTATTACAGAAACAACCGAGAATGTGTAAAATCAGAAAGCCAGCAAAGTCCAAATCGCACGAACACAGATTCAGAATCCCAGGCTCGTTTTCCTTCCGCTGTCACAGAGACCAGAGAAATGGAAACCAACAAGTACCTCTATAGTTCTAATGATGTCTTTACATGACAAAGGAATTCTGAAGTAGCGGCTTGAGAGGCCATATGAAATTAAGCAACCAAAGAACAACACATAGTTATGGGATCCATTTAACATGCAATATTCGCAATCAAGCACATAACAGCAATAAAACCAGCTTACTTTAGTAACCAAAACTAAGGTGAAAAACCAAAGATTTTGATAGATTAACTAGGAAATTAGAAAACGGATTGGCACACTCCTAAAGTCTTGACTAGTCCAAGGAACACAATCTTCAAAACAGCAAAAAAAAAAAAACCTCTTTCCTTATATAATGGAAGATATTTGCTGCATGCAGTGCAAAATCTCTATTGCTGTTGACTGTGCTTGATACGAACATGCAATCATAAAAGGACCATCCACATTCTTAGATAGTAAATGAAATGAAGATATTACCTATGCTATACTTACCGCTTCAAGAACCTGCAACATGGAAAACATCAACGCCAGCCACTTCAGAAAACCTAGGTCCTCACACATTTAACTGCTTTTCAAGACAATCAGAACTATAGGTTACTCATTGATTTCTAAAGATCTCATCTGGTGACAGCTTAGCTTCCGTCTATCTGGGAGGACCATCACATGACTGCAAAACCTTGCTCCACCACCGAACTTTAAGCTTAATAAAGATACTACGCACGGGACTTCTAATTCAGAAATAAAGAGAGAATCAAGCAGCCAGAGAGGGAATCATAAAACGCTAACACACTACCTGCCAATATCAAATGTTATAGTCAGATACACGGAAAAAAAAAAAGCAGGCACCAATAAAATTTGCAATGCAATCAGAATTATATGGAGAAACTCACCTAACTACAAGGACAAATGGAACTTTATTCAGGAAAGTTAGGCAGCGTTTCCTGACACAGCTGCCTCCTGATGAAACAAAGAGTCAAACAGTAGATACCATTAGCATTTCTATTAATTCTCTCATTCTAATAGATGGGAGAAACAACAGGAGTTAAAGGCCGTTTACCTTGCCAATATTTTGTTTCCCAGGTAAATCTGAAGATGAATCCGAAGCAACTTTCGAAAACCTAATGTTAGACGATTCACAAACCACGTAATCAATTAACCTCGCACACTACTTCAGTCGTCAGGGGCTAACAGAATATGAATTGCAAGGAAAACTACCTTAAGGCTCTAGCTTTGCGTTTATCTTCTTCAGCCGAATCAACTTTAGTGTCTTTCCCAAAACGAGCGAGCCTAGCTTTCTTCTTTGCCTCTTCCTCAGTCTTATCAGTGGTAGAGGTTGCTGCAGGAACCCCAAATCTGTTTGACATAAAAGGTTATGAACTCCTTTTCTATAAAGCCAAACATAAAACCAACAAACTACCAAACGCAAAGAAAGCATGGGAAAATACCTATCAGCTCTAGCCTTTCGCTTCAATTCCTCTGCTTTCTTCGTTCCCTCTGTGTCATTCACCGCTGCTACTGCTGCTGCTGCTGCTGCTGCTACAGTACCGAACCTGCATCGAGGGTAATATTCGTTTCAACCTCGCCGACATAGGTTTGACAGTACGAGAACATGGCTAAAATAAGTATCCTACTATGCATACTTATGGTTCTATAAGAATAACAAATTCCGAAACAGATTACAGAAACATGCTTCGTAAGAACATAGAAACCCTAGTTTTGAAAATCCCTAAATACGACAGAATGAAACGATTGAACTTGAAACTACGGAAAAATAAATCAAACGAAACATTTCTCTTACCTCTCAGCACGCGAATTGCGTTTCTCTTCTTCGGTTAGCTTTACAGAAACCCCAAACCTCTCAGCACGTCGAATTTTTTTCTGGATATCGTCGACAGGAGATACATCCCCGGGCTGAGCGCCAGCCGTCGATCCAATAGCATTAGAGTCGACCTCATCTTTCTTCTCACCAGATTCTGAGAATTCCTTAACTTCTCCGTCGAGAATGTCATCAATACGATCTGGCTCTGTAATGTTGAGGTCTACGATTTTCTTAGGGTTTGCCCCACCAGAAAGACCTCCGCCATTCTCAGCCGCAGCCGTAACCTTGCTTCCGTTGTTTGCCATGGAATCGCCGGTCCGTTCGAAAATACGCGCCTAGGGAGAGAAAGAGATTCGTTAGATGTGCTTCAATCGCGATTTAGCGGAAGAGTAGGGTTAAAGTCGAAGAGTCTGTTCTCTGGGATTTTTAAAGCCCTTAAAACGCAGGGCAATATCGTCTGATTCTTATGGACCGAACCGGATCTAGATAGTCCGATCCATTAGCCACAAAGAACGAGGGGTAATATCGTCTTATTTGACAGTTGACACTTACGAGTCGGGTCGGATGGGTAATAACGGCTACACATAAGATCTGAGTCGGATCCAAATAGTCTGACTCAAACATATTAAACGACAACGTCTTATTATTGGGCTCACTTAAATTAAGTAAGAGGGTGTTGTGGTTTATATATTTAGATAGAGTTAGGAAGATTTAAAAGTTATTAAGTATTATTGAATCAAAATTTTTAAAAACTCTATTAAAGTTTGGTGTTATACGTTTATATATTTATAAAAAGTTTTTAAAAATCTTTATAAGTCTAGAGTTATTGGATTCATGATTTTATAAAATCTACAAAAGTTTTGTGTTATTCAAACATTAATAAATAATCTTATATAATCATTGAATTAAAACATTGTGTTATTGGTTTGTTGATTCTATACATATTCTTTTACAAAATAAAATCTTCAAAATAATTGCATCTTCGTTCAGTAAATATTCTCAAAGTCATTCACTATAATTAAATATATATAATTTTTTCCAGAAAAATATAAAAATAAAAAATGCATATGAAAATAATAAAATAATCATAATAATATAAATAATAATTAATAAAAAAGTTTAATATGTAATAAAATATGATATAATTTATGAGTTTTGTTATATATAATTTATAGAATATATAAGTAAATCAAAAATACAGTCTAAAATTATATGTAACATTTTAAATATATTTTGTAAAATTTTTTTATGGATATAAAAATCTATAAGAATATTCAAAAATCTGTGAAAATCTTTTGAGATAACTCATCAAAATTCTCTAAAATTCTTTAGGTAATCTTTGAAACTTTGTAAAAATCTGTAAAACTTTAAAAATTTTCACTACTTTAAAGTCATTAAAAATTTTCTAAAATATAGATCCAATAACAGCCCATAAAGTTTTGGACCACGGATTTGCAGCTGCAAATTATATTCCGGCCAATGTTTCCTCTTAATTGTTGTTTTTTTTTTTTGGTCGGATCTTAATTGTTGTTGTATCCATAGAAACTGATTATAAAAATGGTAGACGAACGGCGTGGATAACAGCGTCAGTATTGACAACCATATAATATATTTTTCCACCTATTTTTTCATTTATTATAGAGAGAAAAATATCACCATATCAAAATAAAATAAAATCCAAAAGAAATATGAACTTATCGATATTCACGTACAAAATAAGGAGAAGCTTAGCTCAAAACCTTTGACCCTGACCATAAAAAATTAGAAATTTCAACGACAAAGATAATCAAACGCTGACTTTTACTTTTTGTTTTTGTTTTCAATGGATTGTGATCGTTGGTTGGTTGCAAAAAGCATGAACCAAGCCTCTTACATATGCTGCAAGTGACTTTATATATGAGTCCGATCCATAATTCCTACAAAACAGAGCTTTTGTAATAATCTTTTGAAGAAACCAATTCTTACCGATCCTTGTTCTCTATGGCTCTATCTTCTCAGTAAGATCCTTATTTTTTTTACTCTGATGTTTCTGGATTAGTATCAAGTCAGTTAATCATTTAATTTGATTTTCATGTATTTATTAAGTAAAAGTTTCGTAGAAGATCGTCAAGTCTCGCTTGATGCTACCTCTGATCCACCTTCTCTGTTCAACGGAACCACGAGGTTTTTATC
The DNA here is from genome assembly GCA_009757365.2 of Lepidium campestre. Classification (NCBI taxonomy): domain Eukaryota; kingdom Viridiplantae; phylum Streptophyta; class Magnoliopsida; order Brassicales; family Brassicaceae; genus Lepidium; species Lepidium campestre. The sequence goes on along the minus strand of WJSH01008675.1, from coordinate 221,158 downwards.
TTCTTTATTTTATGTTTTAAATAACTTAAAAAAGAAGAAGCTTCTAATGAATAAAATTAACTTTCTTTTGTTCATTAATTTTTTTTTTTTTAATAAAGGTTGTACATAAGCTACACCTGCCCATTTGCACAACGTGTTTGGATTACCAGAAACCTTAAGGTACTTTAATAACCAAGATTATGTGATTGTCGTCTCTCTTACAATGTGTTTTGGCATGAATATCTAAAAGCAATATTAATTTATATGTTTTGATACTTGGGGATTATTAGGGTCTGCAAGAGAAGATCAAACTGGTTCCTATAAACCTTTCTAATAGGCCAGATTGGTACAAGGAGAAAGTATATCCAGCAAACAAGGTTCCTGCTCTTGAACACAATGGCAAAATCATTGGGGAGAGTCTTGATTTAATCAAATATGTCGATACCAATTTCGATGGGCCTCCACTTTACCCCAAGGTAATTCGTTAAGACCATCTTAATTCCAATGTCATAGAGAGCTTGTTCTTGTCGTGTTATATTATGCAATAATCTTTTAATAAATGGGATATTATATGGTCTAGGATTCTGCAAAGAGAGAGTTTGGTGAAGAGTTGTTGAAAAATGTTGATGCAACATTTATAAAAACTGTGTTTGGCTCTTTCAAAGGTGACCCGGTTAAAGAAACCGGTAAGTTTGTTAATCATTAAAGTAAACAATAATTAAGTAAATGTAGGAGTCAAACATTCAAAAGTAAAAACTGAAGCTTGAGTGTTTTGACCTTAGCATCGGTCTTCGATCACGTGGAAAATGCTTTGCAGAAGTTTGATGATGGTCCTTTCTTCCTCGGCGAGCTTAGTTTGGTATTATAAAAATCCTTTGTGAATATTAATGTACCTTTTTTTACAATGTTTAATTTTTTTTTTTTTGGAATTTTTTCCTAGGTTGATATTGCATATATTCCATTTATCGAACGATTTCAAGTTTTTCTCGACGAAGTTTTCAAATACGAAATCATAATCGGACGTCCAAAACTAGCTGCTTGGATTCAGGTACACATCTATGTATGCATGCACATGCTTAATCAGGCTTTTATATGATTTAGTTGCTTTAATTAACCTCAAATGTATTTATTTTGTGTAGAAAATGAACACGATGGTTGCGTATACACAGACAAAAACCGACTCAGAATATGTTATCAATTATTTCAAGAAGTTCATGGTAATAGTTTTCTACATCTCAACTTTGAATTCAAATGGTTTCATTTCACGCAAATGCCACTTTTTCTTGCTTAGTATCGGTTAACGTTCTCTAACAAGAATTAACCGGTTCCGGTTTTACTTTTGCAGTAAAAATAACAAATCTATTGGGCCGAGTCTTCGGTAACGATGCCATGTTGACTTATGAAGAAGCAAGATTATACCCAATTGAGAAGAGTCTTATAAATATCTGGATTTGGTTTTGTAGTTTGATAATAAGAAAGATTGGGTTGTTGTTTTTTACTTTGATCAAAAGAGACATGGTTCTTGTGTTATACAATGTCAATAATGATTATGTTTGAATACTTGGGTAAATGGGCTTTCAGTTCCTTATTGAATTATATCATTTACTACCGATAAAGAAATATCCTTAAAACTGCCACGTGTCTCACTTCATCGACAAAGAGAACTGTAATTCTAGAAACCATTTTCACTCTGTTTATTCGCGATGTTTTCTTTCGTATGATCGTGTTTCTTCTACAGAAT
>WJSH01008675.1:190239-214419 GCA_009757365.2 Lepidium campestre | reverse complement strand
CTCAAGGCTTTTTTTTTTTTTTGGCTGTTGGTTTTGTAGATTTCCCGTTAGCTATCCTCGGCGTTTTTTATGTCGTTATCGTCCGTTGCAGCAGCTGTTTTACGGACGAATTGGCCACGGACACGTGGGCGTTGTTCCGCTAGTTTTTTCCGGCTTTGGTATCGGACCTGAAGAAAATAAAACATTTTTACATACAGTATTACCACACTGATGTCATATTGAAACAATCATAGGTTTGACTCGGAACTTACCTTCTTTCTGAAGCATCTCTCTTTTCTCTTCTGACGGAACTTTGTTAAAGCAGCTTCCCTTTGCGAGATCTTATTTTCTGCAGCCACGTTGCCACTACCACTACCACTACCACTACCACTTCCGCTACCATCGCCACTTCTGCTTTTGCCAGCACCGTTATCACTTCCCATATTCATCCCTCCAGCATTCATTCCATTGCTACTTCCATATGGGTCATTGCTTCCATGACCACTACCTGATACACTTCCATTCACACTGTAATTTACTGTGTTGTTGTTACCTTCAATCGCATCATTGTACAAATTTGAGGATCCACATTGTGGTGGTAGCTTCTGCTCAGCGATATTTACACGATTGTAGGAAGTGTGATGATGATGATGATTATCACACGGTTGAGGCTGAAACGATGAATGCTTGACTGATGAAGATCCTGCTGAGCTTACTTTTGGAGCCCCTGGTTTTGTGAAACCATTGTTCTCAGTCGTGGAACTCATTTCGAAGTTGTTGCTACCCACACGTGAGTGGTGATTGGTGGGGAGACTCTCATTCATGTTTAAGTGACAATCACATGCTGTTTCAATCTTTTTTACTAGAGCTTGGCCATTATTATCAGGAAGAGAATTGCTTCCTAAGTTCCCGCCAGAAAGTTTATTGGCGTTTGAGGCTGGATTATACCTGTAAAAGCCCAACAATTGATCGCAAACTTTTTCAATACGGTATTCTAATGTTTCTACTTTCTATTAAAGGAAAAAATACAGAACGTTTTAGGATTTGTTAATGAGTCTGGAAATACCTTGAGAAAGCAGAACCCTCTGAACGCCTAAGTACATTGCGGTCATCCCTAGCTATTGTCCCGTCATCTTTAATTCCTCTATGCCTCTTTGAACTATGTTCCACGTGCATTAGCTCTTCGGGATTATTTACGGCAGCTTCATTGGTATCAAGAGTTTTGCAGTGTGTAACAGGCACCTCGGGTTCTCTGTTATCTTGAAGTTGGCTTGACATAGCTTTGAAACCCGAGCCTCCATCTTCATGCATTTGTTTACTTGAACGGCTTTCGCTACCGAGGTCCAATGGTCCTTTTCCACTTTTCATTTTCCATTTACTAGAGCTCTTCTCAAATGAATTATTCTGTCTCATAATGCCAGTACTTTTAGATAGGGGTTCATCTTTTGGCTCCAGAGCCAGATCACCATTTCTACGAATACTAATCTCCAAGTCTCCACCCATTGTGACATCTTCTGCAGAAATAAAGAAAAAGAAAATACTTAATATCATGTTTTTTAAGTTTCGTTATAAAAAAGAATATAGCACAGGTTCCTTTCCTTACCAAATTTTTCATCTTGTTCTTGAGTCTCGATCTCAGCAAGTGCTGCAACCAACTGATTACTTGGAACCTCAGGGTTAGAATGCACCACTTGTGCGCATGTGCTATCAACTCGATCCAGTGGAGACACCGCTCGTGGACTATCATCAACTTCCACAGCTCTTTTCGTCCAAGAGCTCTGAATAAAAGGAGAATATCAAGATAAATCTAAGGTTTGGAAACTAAGATATATGTTGGCAAAAAACAACTTCGCAACGAACTAGAAATTTTCACCCAGTTTATCACTGAATAGAACTAAAATAAACAGCATTGACTTCTACAATTGGTTATTTAAGCGCTTCCACCATTTACAAGCATCTGAGTGCACATGTGAAGTTCGATCATCCAACCCCTATCATTTACGTGGAAGAAATTTCAAGAGGGTAACTTGTCAGATATATCTTAGGGTATCGATATTCCACATTCTTCTAACCTGAGCGCCACTCCCATCACTACTTCCATCACTAGCATTCAGGCCAATGCTCCCATTTTCATTCTCACCACTGCTTCCTGAATCGTTATCAGATTTCCTAATACTCTTTGATTTCACAGACTTTTGAGTTTGATGTGTACCACTCTCACTTCCACTGCCACTAGACTGTGAACAGAAAACAAAGAAAACCATTGAAACCAAAAAGTAGATACCAATGTAACCAATCAATAATTACACAATTACTTTCTAGTTTAATGCTTCATCAACAGTTGTACGTCAAATGAATTCATATATTAGCAAGGACATACACTTTGGCATCTTCTCCAAACATGTTGCCAAAGGATCTTAAGCTCGTTTTTTCTTATCGGCTTAACAAGAAAGTCAACTGCTCCTTTTGATAAGCACTTAAAGACCAGCCCCATTGAGTCATGAGATGACATCACTGCAACACAAATCTCACGGGGTAATGTAGTTAAAAGAATCTACTAAAGAAGGAGCTCGATGTACAAAAACAAGAGACAAAGAACTCACTGATGACAGGGATGTTCCGACGAGATTTGTGATGCAAAATCTTGCATAAGAGACCGATACCAGATAAGTACGGCATGACTACTTCAGTTAACACAATATCAATATGATTGTTTAGATCTTCCAACACCTTCCAAGCTTGAATACCATTTGCAACCTCAACAACTGCCATAAGAGCAATGATAATCAATCAGCCAAAAACATATGGCAAAAAAAAAGATGCAACTCATTATGGATCGATGGATGCAAAGATTATATCACCATGAGGCCTAGGTTCGAGACTGACCTTCATAGCTGCAATTACGAAGAAGTGCAGTAACGATATAACGGGTGCAGTCATCATTTTCCACAAGCAGAACTCTAATGGTTCGCACATGAAGAAACCTTTCCCAACAAACAGTTGCCGCAGTTTGTTGCGACTGTTGAATTTGCAGTCCAGTTGAGCCTTGCCCAGCCCCTGAACTTCCATTTTTCACATCCATAGTGATTCCATTGGCTTTATCTTCTTCACTATGCCTCTCTATCCGACTCTCAACCCTATCAAATTTTGTTTCTCCGGTTTTTCGATCAGTGGTTGCGTAACGTGCACCCTCCCTGTCCTCGTTAACATTCATCACATCAATTCTGCTTCGCTGAGTTCAAATGAACAAATTGTTAACACTTAAAATCTTTCTCCTCAGCTAGACGGGCGCAGAAAAAATCACTAGAATTAGAAAACAGAGAGGACCTAAAACACCCAAAAGGGTCACAATTAAGATATATCACTCGGATAAAATTTGGATTTTTCATATTAAAACCCAACTGAAAACCCTAATTTCGGAAAAAATGCCAAAGTTGAAGGAGTTATATTCGAAAAACAATCCAGATTAACAGAAAAAAGAGTTGAAGATCCCGAATTTCGAAACCACAAGCCAATTAAGTAACCTTTTATAGAATCATCAAAGAAAGAAAAATCGAATCTCGACTAATTACATCAAATATAAAAACCAAACAAAAGCATCTGAATTCTAAGGGAGGACTGATCTTACAATAATCAAATCCTACAACGAAGAATCGAACTCCACAAGTTGCATCAAACAGCTCAGCGACCAGAACAATGGATCTAGCACAAGCAGCTAACGGTTGGGAAAGAGAAACTTATAAACCAAGCCGACAAACAGAATTGAGAAATGGCAAGAAAATAAACACAAAAATCGAAGCTTCCAAGCTCTTGAAAGTACAAACAGTGGAAATTTAGATTATGAGGTTTTTCTGTCTCCCAGAGAGTGGAAATCGGAGACGACCATAAACCACCGATTTTTTATTTTCCGGAGATAGATAGATATTAGAAAGATTGTCGCCAAAAAAAAAAAAGAAATTAAAAAATCGAAATTTCTGACGTGGACAAAATTAGAGGTCCAGAACGTTCGATAAGGTTCACGTCAGATCGGATATTTCCACATCACGTATTGACAAGGATTGTTGAGGTGGATGATATCAAAAACAATCGTTCAGGAGGCTAGTGGTAGATCTGAGATCTTTTTGTGCTGACACGTGGTATAGTCAAAAGAAAACGTCAAATGGCAGCTCATCTTGACCGTTGATTAGATTTTGGCGGAAGAGACTACCATTTTAAGATTTTTTAAATATTGGGCTAAAGATATGAGCCGTAAAATACGCTTTCTAAGCCCAATTAAAAAAATCAAAAATAATCGTCGACAGCAGGGTTCGAACCTGCGCGGGCGAAGCCCAACAGATTTCAAGTCTGTCTCCTTAACCACTCGGACATATCGACTTCTTGTTATAGTGGTAATTGACTAATTACATAAAGTATGAAACATTATAACCACCTTTAACATAATACGTTGACCTAAAGACTACAATTTCCCGCCATCATTAGTACCAGTCTTCTCTCGGCCGCCGCATCGCCGTCTACAGATGGCGGATAAGAAGAAACGCAAGCGATCTAAAGATGCCGAAGCGGAGGATCTTCCTTTCAAAAGTATTTTGGAACCAGACGACGTTATCTTGAAGCTTCTTGAATCCTATATTGCTTCTTCTATCAAATCCGCCGGCGGTGCCTCTTCTTCGTCTTCATCGAAGCCATTAACCCTAGCCGACCTTTCTCTCTCCTCTTCCTGCCGTGAAGTCGCAGATCTCTCCCTCTCCTCCGTGCAGACAGAGATAGAGACGGTCATCCTCCAGATTGCCCGTTCCATTCTTGCCGGTGATGGCTTCTCATTCAGTGTTCCTTCACGTGCCGCCTCGAATCAGCTGTATGTTCCGGAGCTCGACCGTATAGTGCTAAAAGACAAATCTACCCTTCGTCCTTTTGCCTCCGTATCTTCTGTTAGGAAAACCACCATCACCACTCGTATCCTCGCCCTTATCCACCAACTCTGCCTCAGGAACATTCACGTCACCAAGCGTGATCTCTTCTACACAGACGTTAAGCTTTTCCAGGTAGGCTTTCTTGCTTTCAGATTTAGCTGAGATGAGAATTGGTCACTCAGCTCTTGTAACCTTTGGAACATATATCTGATTCTGGGTCCTAGCAAGTTGCAAACGAAAGTTCTCGCATTGATCATGTGTATCTGAGCTAAAAAGTTTTGATTTTGGAAGGTATTGAACCAATTTGCAACTTTACTGAATTTCAGGACCAGACACAGAGTGATGCTGTGTTGGACGATGTCTCGTGTATGCTCGGCTGTACAAGGTCAAGCCTTAACGTTATTGCGGCAGAGAAAGGTGTGGTGGTGGGAAGGCTCATATTCAGTGACAATGGAGACATGATAGATTGCACCAAGATGGGAATGGGTGGAAAAGCCATTCCACCAAACATCGACCGGGTTGGCGATATGCAGAGTGATGCTAAGTTCATACTCTTAGTCGAAAAAGATGCAGCTTATATGAGGTTAGCAGAAGATAGATTCTATAACCGCTTCCCTTGTATTATTGTGACTGCAAAAGGCCAGCCTGATGTAGCTACAAGACTCTTCTTGAGGAAAATGAAAATGGAGCTTAAGCTTCCGGTGCTTGCCTTGGTGGACAGTGACCCTTACGGGTTGAAGATCTTGTCGGTTTATGGATGTGGGTCGAAGAACATGTCTTACGATAGTGCAAACTTGACTACACCTGATATTAAGTGGCTTGGAATCAGGCCAAGTGATTTGGACAAGTATAAGATACCCGAGCAGTGTAGGTTGCCAATGACTGAGCAGGATATTAAGACCGGGAAGGATATGCTAGAAGAGGATTTCGTGAAGAAAAATCCAGGGTGGGTCGAGGAACTTAACCTGATGGTGAAAACAAAGCAGAAAGCTGAGATTCAGGCGTTGAGCTCTTTTGGTTTCCAGTATTTATCAGAAGTTTACTTGCCCCTTAAATTGCAACAGCAGGATTGGCTCTGATCATCAGGTGTAACAGCTGCCTTCTGGTTCAATTAGAGAGACCATCAAGTGTATGTTACAACTTTCGAGTTTCTGATAATGTAACTGCATGTTTCCTAGCATGTTAAATATTGCAGAAAACGAAATTTGGTTTAATTTGTGGTTTGAATCTACACAGAACTGGGGAGATATTATATAAATAGAGTTACATAATATGTGCAGCTGAGATAATATGCAATCTTCTCATTATTTTCTGCAATTTAGTTTGAAATTAAGATCAAATACAAAGATGATTGATTACTAATGTACCGGCAGTCAGGAGCAACTACTTTTTGCGCTGCAGCCACTGACGCAGAGACGCCTTTGTCACCATCAACCTCTCCAGAATCGCAGGTCTCCTTGTTGAGGATAAGTTAAAAATCGACTTACTGATCTCTGGTGTATGCGTTGGATCTTGGTTTTCATCATCCACACAATGTGCATCCTGTTTGATATCTCTTTGTGCAGCAGGAAGAATCACCAGAGACAATTCATCTTTTAGAAGCTTTACTAGCGCTTCTTTCACAGCAATCTCTTGCTTTCCTGAATTAGTAGTTCCTAGAATGATCAACACATCATCTATTACAACATCACCTGCAGAGCAGATTCCGTTAGTTAAAAGAAAAGTCGAATACATGTGATTTTAGTCTTAACTAAAGCTGCTTGTATGCTGTTCCCGTTTAAATGGTTTACCGAATCTTACCTCGCATATAGTCTTCCTTGACCATTCGCAAAACTGCTAGAACAACAAGTCGAGCTTCAACCTGTAAATGGATGCAAACGTTTGACAAGGGTATATGCTGAAGGAGTTGAAATGAAGAGATTATAAGCGCATAAACATACTACATTTCTTGTTCCTTGCCATTAGTTTTACCTTGGTCAGTCCTTGAAGGTCAATTGCAAGGTTTCCGGCTGTTCTCTCTTGCAAGTGTGTAGCTACTTTTTCGATGAGTAGACTTACAGGTATCCCATTGTTACCAACTTCTTGGTTGCTTATTTTATCTTGACTTTGACCATTCTCCTGTATAACTCCTTCGCACCATTCCTCAATAAGTTCCTTGAGAAAGTTATCGTTAGGTTTGTACCTGCAGTGTTGTGGCTTTGCTTGTGAGAAACTAGAAATGTCTCCTCACTTGACGATCATAGAAGAGAAATAAAAGTAGACCATAACAGCTAATTGCAATTACCCTGCTTTTCTCATGTCCTGATATATAGCTAAGCATTGCCGCACTTCAAGTAAAGAACCATACTTGCTTCGTGCTTTAAGAAGTGTATTATAGGTCACCTGAGAAACACCTTTCTGGACTGAGAAATGCTGAAGTCAATTGTTAACAAGCTACATGCATTTCTCTATCTTAGCTAAATGCATTTCTCTGTCTTAGCTAAATGCATTCTATCAATTTAGACTAGTCTATTAGCTTCAGGACTTCATGTGCATAACTTTGTATGCAACAGTAGTAATTTCCAGTCTGCTGATGTTTCCCCTAAAGTGGAATGATGGATCATCGGTCAATTTATTTTGTTGAGAGCTAAAGTTCTCGGCATTTTTGCCCAGGAGAATTACCCAGTTTGGTTTTATCTGATATCTGCGCATCTCCTCGAACAAAGAAAATGCCAACTTTAAACTTCTATTTTCCGCACAAATCTGTAAGATAGTAAGGATCATATATCCACACAGTTAAGATGAGTAATAACTAAAAACAAAGCAGAAATGTAGGCACTACTAAGAGAGAGATTAATACCTTGATAGCTGTTGTGTATGCAACAACATCAGGCCTGGTTCCAGCCGAATGCATTGTTCTCAAAATCTGTGCCCGAAAAAGAATGTCTATCAGGGACATATTCTGCGTGAATCCCTTGAATTATACTATACATGTATCACAAAGCTTATAAACTGACGCAGGAGAAGTACGATCACCTTAACGTCCCTCCTATTTTAGGAATGAGATTTGAATGAATAATTTTAAAAACTTAAGAGAAAAGTTGACTCACTCGTACAGCCCCTTCTACATCGCCTGAATTGCCACACATATCGATCAAAGTCGACCATGTTATTTGATTAGGAGCAAGACCTAGGCTCTTCATCTCGTCCATCAATTCTTTTCCTCGATAGTAATCAGTACCACAGGCTTTCAAGAGTATATTATATGTAGCAGTTGTTGGCTTAAAGTAAAATCTATTTGAAGCTTGGATGTAAGGTGAAGTAGAATTGCTATTCACCAATGACCCAGAACCACGATTTTCCAATTTAATTTGGCTGGAAATGCCACTTCTACTAACTATATCATCTGCATATAACGCTTCCTCAACTGAGCTCCCCTTCCAAGATTGAAAAAGACGAAAAGCTCGGTCATACTGGCAGGCTTCAACGCAAGCATGCAGTAGGATGTTAAAACATTGAGAATTAGGCTCACAACCAGATGCAAGCATCTCTTCAAATAGGTGATTTGCCTGCTCTACTAAACCTGCATTGGCACAGGCGCTGATTAACGACGACCATGTATGTGTATTTGGGGTTACACCAACAGATTTCATATCATCTTTGACTTTTAGTGCCCATTTCCACATCTTCGCATCTGCGAAAACCTGATCTTAAGGCATTACTCAGAGACTTAGGGGATACAAAAGCAAAAAATTAATGACAGCCTTAGTTTTCCAAACATGCCGATATAGTACCTTAATAATAGTACAATACGTAAAAGCATCCAACTTCAACAGTCCGGAAGATTCCATTCGCTTTGCTTCTTTGTATATGTCCTGGGCAAGGTCAACGCGTCCAGCCAGGCAACATGTTTTCAGTAGTATGTTGTAGGATGTCATGTCAGCTGTAACATTGAGTTTCTGCCCGTGACATGTAGAGTTTCAAGGTCAGTCGGTACCCACTCCTAAATCTGAAATACTATATAGACAGTTCACGTACTCATATGTTTCTACGTAAACTGTATATAGTATTATCAAGAGATAGAGGAACGTACCTGCATATTCTTGTATACTTTTAGTGTGTACCCAAGATCATGGGAATTAACATTCATTAGGCTGTTCATAACGTAGATATTTGGCTTAATATTTTCTTTGAGAAGATCCTGCCACAAGATTTATAGTTAATAACAAATTTTAAATGCAGGATGGCAGACAAAAGTGAACTTAATGGTTCATTTAAAGGATTACTTATACAAAACATCCAGCCAGTATATCTAGTGAATTACCTCATATATGTACCTCGATTTAACGTAATCACCACATAGGCCACAAACATCTATCATAGTGCGGCATATATACATGTTAGGAGTATTTAAAATCTGTTTGCAGGCTTCATATGCTATCATTACAGAGACCATATCTCCTTTTTTCCCAAAACCATGAATAATTCTACAGAGCAATATCTCTGTATGAGGCAGAAGACATGCGTATCTGCATTGCAAATTCACCAAATCGTTAGCACACTACATTCAGTATCCATGTGGTTACATTCTGAATATCATAACTAATAAAACTGAAATCGTTATGTGGGAAGTGTAAACAAGCCTTACCTAATGGCTAAATGAGGATTGGAAATGTCAACACAAATCTTGACTACATTAAACGGATCTACCAGCTCTTTGATTCTAAATCTGAAACCTGAAATAAGAAGCAGCCGCTCAAGTCAAGGAGGTTCAAAGTCGGTTCTAAAAACACAGAGTAACAGCTAGATTGATGCAGTATATTACCCGCGAGTATCTCCATTAGGTCAATAGCTTTCTCCACTTGCACAGAGTTAGTCATTGCGCGGAAGTGTTTCCTCATTAATTTCACAGAAGATTCATCGATGAGGTCCAATGGAGCAATCCCAACCTTCTCAATTCTCTTCAAAGTGTAAACCACGCTCTCAATCTTCCCTTGTCGAAGATTCAACGAAATCCCTTTCGATAAGAGTACAGAATCAACCAAAGCAGGGAAACGTGCGACATTAGCTCCGGACTCTGCAGCCAAGGTCTCGGCGATGAGGGCGACGTCCTCAATTCTGCCATCCTCGGCGAGCTTAGAGGCGAAGTCAGCGTAATACTCCAATGAGCCATCTGGAATCCATCTTACGACATTAGAGAAGTGTCTAGAGAGAGAATTTGCCGCAGAAACTGGAGCAGGAGAAACTGAGTGTTGCTGCGGCAGTGACGGAAGTAGCTTGGTAAGAGAAGGACTGGACTTAGTTTTCCGGTTGGGCTCAGGAGCAGTTGCGTAACAGCGACGGTGGTGGTGGTGGTGTGGATTAGTTATGGCGGAGGAGGAGCCAAAGACGATGACAAGGTCTCTCATTCCTCGCCAACGGTTGGAATCATCATCCTTGTTGTGGCTCAGTTTTCCTGGTTTTTTTATTTTATTCTTTTCTTATAAAAATCCGGGGCGTGGAAATGGATTGAATTTGAAAGGCTATTTTTACAACTCCCGAACCAAACCAGATTTGTGGTTTCACAATACACTTCTATAATTGGGCCTTCGTAATGCGTAAATGTTAGGCCCAACATTTTGTGATGAGGTAGAAGTTTCAACTTTTTGTAACTTATTTTTTTTTTCAAGAGCTGTAATAAACTGACACATGCTTTTCCACTGTTCGATTATTGAAGGGTTTAGTGGTATGTGAATGGATTTATAAATTCTTGTACAATCATATGTTTTTTAAATATTGATTTTAAATTCTATTTAAAATTATGTATTATTGGTTCTGTCATTTATAAATCTTATTTAAAATCATCCGTTTTTAGTTTTTATCATTTATAAATCTTAATTAAAATCACTCGTTATTCAACCTTACGGATTTGAGTATGTATTTGTTATTTTAATGGATTTGAGTGAATTTGATTGTGAATTTTTCTTTAAAATACAAAGACTCAAATTCTTACAAAATACTTGTTGGATTTGAAAAATTAACTTTCTATAATTTTAAAATCAAATAATTTACAAATCTCATATTGATTTTTAAATCATACCTTCAAAAAATCTTCCTTAATATATTTTCTCTGTTTTGTTTTTGTCAACATATTTTCTTAGTTCCTTTACACTAAAGCAATCAGGCTTTTACTTTTCCTATTTACCAACCAATTTTAAACTGGCAAATTTGTTAAATTACAGAAGAAAAGCTGTTATTCACTAATTTTGTGTTGGACTAAACTCACTCAACAAGCTCTCACATTCGGGTTCCACAGCTTATCTAACCAACCTCCACCACTATCAAGAACCTCGTTGTTTTTCCTTTCATCGGCTCTAGAAGCTTCTAGACTCTTGAGGGGAAGCAGCTGCGGCTTCTTGGTCACCATCTCTAAAACTTCAATCAATCATTGGACGTGCCTTTGGGTTTCTAGCAAGGTAAAGATTGGCCACAACAAGGAGTTTTTAGACTGATTTGATCAAGTATTTATTTACCTTGGAACGTGGGGTCTACAATGAGCCTGAACCTTCTCGTGTCGGATAAGTAAAAGCTTGTGCTCTCCTTTGGGCTTATTCCGGTCTAGCTCGTGGCGGCTTCTTCCCATCTATGAAAACTCCCTAACCCCACACATCGCTCTTCGACCCGTTTGGATATGCTTTGGAGCTGCGTAAGCGTAACCCATTGTTCGTATAATAAGAACTAATTTACTCAACTTACAATGACTTCTGTAACCAACCAATCAAGTGAAGATGTACACAACGTTACACTTACATCAGTAGAAACATGATGTAGAGGTTCTTCTTCATGTATCTCGGAATTAGAAATGCGATTCGAAAAAACCTTCACAATGGCCTCTCGAAGAAAGGTGCATGAGGTTGTAATAATAATTGTAAGGCTGATAATAATAGTAAGCAAGTTGCACGTGGTTAGTTTGAAACTTTTTTGTTTTTGTTTCCAAGTGAATACGTGGTTAGTTCGAAGAAAGAGAAATAAATATAAAAACGTTGATAAATATTTAAAAAACGAAAAGGGGAAAAAACTGATGGCCTCAAATTCGAAGCGAAGCGTCTCCACATATATTACACCAACTCTCTGCCCGCCATCTGGATATTGTCATCTCTCTCTTTCTCTCTCTTCACTATCTCTCTATACGATCGCTATCTTCAAACCCATGACCTCTTTGCCATCAAGGGATCCGGTGGTCGATGAAGTCCGACCGACGGAAATTGTTACAGAGACAACCACGACGACGGAAGCTGCAGAAGCTCCGGAGAAGAAGGTGAGGAAAGCTTACACGATTACTAAGTCCAGAGAGAGTTGGACTGAAGGAGAGCACGATAAGTTTCTGGAAGCTCTTCAATTGTAAAATTACTGTCTCTATATTACTTAACGCTTTCTTCTTCCGCCAGGAATTTGGTTTACTAGTAGTTGTGTATATTCGAGCGCTGATTAGTAGTTTGCTGACTTTTGCGTAATTTCGCTTCATATCTTCTTCTCAGTTTGCTTAATTTATATTATACACTAATGACGAAACGGATTTGTATGTCAGGGTTAGTTCTGACCTAACTGATCTGTGAAAGTTCGCCCTTCCGATAACATGTTATGTTAGGGTTGATGGAAATGACATAAAGTTTTTGTCAGATCTAACTTTGGCTATGAGTTTTGCCTTGAGGGTTCAGATGAAGGTATTAAATGAGACTTTACAAAACAATTTGTGGAGTTTGATCTTGAAGAAGTTGTGGCTTTATTGCTAATGTTCAACATGAGAATTGGGAAACATATTATTAATCAGCTCTGAGATCTATCCATGGAAATTTTTTCCCACCAGTCCTGAACTTTATCTTCAGTGTATTAAGTGCAGGATTTTGGGCAATGCTTTGTTACTTTTAAATCTTACAGTGCTTTTTTTGTGTGTGTGTGTGTGTGTAAAGTATGTAAAAGGCTCCTCTCTCTATTTCTAAAAAGGAATCCTACTTTGTTGCTGGTGATTTCCTTATGTCTCTAGGTTTGATCGTGACTGGAAGAAAATAGAAGATTTCGTTGGTTCAAAGACAGTTATTCAGGTTCGAGATCAGCTTCTTTGGATCTTTGGTTTAATTTACAAGTTTGTCACGTTTCCCCCACTTATTCTTCCTGTGCCTGCTTGATTTTACTGCAGATCAGGAGCCATGCCCAAAAATACTTTTTAAAGGTCCAGAAAAATGGGACTTTAGCACATGTGCCACCCCCTAGGCCCAAGCGTAAAGCTTCCCATCCGTATCCGCAAAAAGCATCTAAGAATGGTGAGTTCCATTACTTTGGGTGGAGAGATGAAGCAATATGTAATTAATCTGGGTTCAACTCCAATATGCAGCTCAAATGTCTCTTCACGTTTCCATGTCCTTTCCTACTCAAATAAATAACCTCCCTGGATATTCTCCATGGGATGATGATACTTCTGCATTACTAAACATAGCCATAAGCGGGGTTATTCCACCGCAAGATGAACTTGATACTTTTTCTGGAGGAGAAGGCATGTATTGTCATCTGAATTCAGTTATCTTATTTTGCTTTAGTAGTCGAGTTGCTCTATCTGATGAAGTTTCATATGCTAAATGTGATTTATGATGTTATTGTTTCAGTTGTTATTGGATCGAATGGCATAACAAGTGCAACCAGTCCTTCAGCATCTGGTATAGGAAGCTCAAGCAAAACACTATCAAATTCCAAGGGTTTAAGACCAGTCAAACAAGCTCCCTCAGTGCACGGTAATTATCTGAACAGTTTAGGGACTTTTACCGAGTTATCATATTCTGGTGGACACTGTTCTAATGGTTGCTTTGCAGGTCTTCCTGACTTTGCTGAGGTTTATAACTTCATTGGGAGTGTTTTCGATCCTGACAGCAAAGGCCGCATGAAAAAGCTCAAGGAAATGGATCCTATAAATTTTGAAACTGTGAGTTAGAGCTTGCTTGTCTTTATTGGTTGAATGATGTGCGTGACAACATATCTATCATTTAGTCTTCTACTTGAATGGTGCTTCTTCTTTGAGCACCCTTATATATTTATCTGCAACCATACTTGGCTTCGTGGTGAATTTCCAATTCTTTAATCCAAATAGTTCAAGTACTGATCTTTATAATTATTCTCTCACACAGCTAAATTTAACAAAGAATGTGTATAAATTCTGTTTTGAAATTTGACTGGTACCGTGATTCTATGGATATTTTGGTCAAAAATGGGGTTATGCAACCATGGCTTAGTTTTGAAGTGTCCTAGTACCTATTTGTAGCTGTCAGCGATTGTTCTTTTTCCAGTATCCTTCACTAATCACAGTCTGTCTTGCAGGTTATGCTGTTGATGAGAAACCTTACAGTGAACTTGTCAAACCCTGACTTCGAACCTGTTGTAAGTGTTTATTAAATTTATCTATTCGTGTGAAAACTTAGAGACTCTTACACCTAATAGATCTGCTGACTATGTATGTGCCTTCGAATTTGAATTTGCCTAAATTGTAAGAAAATGAATTGCCTAAACTCTTAGTTTGAGGTACTTCTTTAACCACTTTAATGAGGATCGTTGTGCTCTTTGACATTTATATATTCACACATCAACTTCTGACTTCTGATTTAATTTTTTTGCAACTGATATAATCTATCCTTGAAACAGTCTGAACAATTCGATGCTGCTGAGGAAGGCCCTGAACACTTAAGCTCTTAGCTTATAGTGCGGGATCCATGGTCAAGAACTCAACAAGTGATATATCTTCTTGACGACTTCTTGCTCACAACAACTTTCTATCAGCTATCATGTAAGTGTGTTTTTGTAATCTCATCCCACCTATATGAATATAAACAACTTTGGTTCTAGCAGTTTTCATTAGACTTTTTTGTTTCCGATCTGTCACTGTAGTTACTTTGTCACATAATCTTAAACGTCCTAGTAAGAATGCTCTGTGGATTTATAACTGTTAAGAGTCTCAGCTTAGCTGCTATAGTTCTGATTACACTTCTCTTAAGGTTTGCGTTAAGAGTTATATGCCACTTATGGTCTTACCAAATCCCTATTTGATCTCTGCATTTGGTGGATCGTTCCAGATGCTTGGTACTGCTGTTGTCTGAGGAGAACATAACTGAGGCGTCGCAAAAAAAAAAACATATGCAGTTCGGTGAATGGTAAATATATATGTACGTGTGTGTGTAGAAAATGGTTACCAATTGTATCTTCTTTTGATATATATTTGTTCATGCGTTTTGTAACTTGTAGTTTCTTCACCTCTTTTCCTGATTAAATTTTGTTTTTTGTTTATCTATTTAAGCAAAAGCAATGTAACAGCTAGCAAATTGCTACTTAACCCAAAAATTAGATACATAACTCTATTGTATTGTATTTTTATCAAAGCATCAACTCCCTTGTTTTGTCTCCAGTCCTTTTGTTCTTGATATCAATTACCAATACTCCAAAACCAGGTTCACAATAATCAGGAAATAAAACCGTGCAAGTATAGTCTAGGAAGGGATCTTTGGAACCTTCTGGCTGGCTCTGAAGGTTGAGAAGCGAATTAAAATTTTAGTGACCCATATTCTGACCGGGTCGACCAATGAAACCGGTTAAAACTTTCGGGTTCGCTTTTCCTCGATTACTCTCAGTCAATTGTCTCTTTGTTAACAGTTTTTCCAGGAGATACCTCGCCGACGGCGAAGATGCTCCAGCATCAGATCGTACAATCTCCAGCGAGATTAGGGTTAACGGGTCCTGGTTCTCCCTCCGTACAAAATCCAACACCTCCTCGGCATGGTCATCCAACCTCTTCTTCATCTTCACAATCTCAGCACCAACAGATCCAACAACCTCCTAATCTACTCCCTTCATCAACCGTCGCCGCCGCAGCATCAACCTCGGCGGCTATTTCATCCTCCGCTTTACTATCGCTCCTTCCGCCCTTGCCAAGAGCTCAAGCTCTTCTCCAGCAAATGGCGGTTTTGACGTCTAAGCTCTTCGATGTCTCTCCCAATCGCGCTCTATGGCTCTCCGCTTTCCGTGGCTCTCTCCCTTCGTTTCTCTCCTCCCATTCGTTACCGCCGTCTCCGCCGCTTGAAAACCCTAATCCTTCATCCACGAAGGAGATCCTCTCTCAATTCAATTCCCTCCAGACTCAGCTCTTCGAAGCCGTTACGGAGCTTCAAGAGATCCTCGATCTGCAAGACGCGAAACAGAAGGTCGCGCGTGAGGTCAAATCCAAAGATTCATCTCTTCTCGCGTTCGCTAATAAGCTCAAGGAAGCAGAACGTGTTCTCGACATGCTCGTCGACGACTACGCCGATTATCGCAAACCCAAACGAAGCAAAACTGTCAGTGAATCTCTAAAAGAAGAAGAAGATAATTACAATGAATCCTCTTCCTCAAACTCTGCTACCACTACAGTTTCTTCTCAGCTCAAGCTTAAGGACATTTTAGCTTACGCTCACAAAATTAGCTACACCACATTTGCTCCGCCAGAATTTGGTGCCGGCCAAGCTCCTCTCCGTGGTGCATTGCCACCAGCTCCACAAGACGAACAAATGAGAGCTTCTCAGCTCTACACCTTCGCTGATCTCGATATCGGTCTGCCCAAAACTGTAGAAAACATGGAGAAGAAGGTTGAAGCACTCATTGAGCCACCACCACCAGAAAGTATAAATCTTTCTGCAATTCAAAACCTTCTTCCGCCAAATATCGCAGTTCCATCAGGATGGAAACCAGGAATGCCAGTGGAATTACCAAAAGATTTGCCATTGCCACCTCCTGGATGGAAACCAGGAGATCCAGTTGTGTTACCGCCTTTGGATTCAATTGCTGCACGTAGAGCCGAAGTGCAGCAACAAATGCGGCCTCCTCATATGGGACTTCACAGACCGCCTGAAGTCATACAGGTTCGAGCTGTTCAGCTCGACATTTTGGAGGATGATGATAGCAGTGATTACAGCAGCGATGATGCGAGCTCAGATGACGAGGATTAATCCACATTATGACTGATGATTCTCGCTTAGGTAATATAATTGACCAATGTTACTGCTAATTCTTCATCAAGTTTGAGTGAATGTTCTTACTTGTTTGCATTTTGTTTGGCAGTGATCTTTACGTATATGCTTTGTTTTCAGTATCTGATGTATCAAAAACTCGGATTCTAATTCATTTTATAGAATTTATTGGTTATGTTTTCTTCTAGATTCAGTCTCTTGAGTGTTTCTAGTAAGTTAAAACTTTCAAGAAAGCAATTTGATACCTTTGGCTTCAAAGTTCTTTTACTGAACTAAGGTTTCTATATAAAGCATGAGGATGCCAAAGTCTAGCCCGAATACTGGATGCCAAAGTCTAGCCCGTTTAAGTATTAGGCCCCCTTTGGGTCCAGCCCGTTTAAGTATTAGGCCCCCTTTGGGTCCAGCCCGTATCCAATTTTCTTAGATCCGTTTAAATTTAATAATCTGTTGAATCCGAACTAGCCACGTGGTCAAAATCTTAGGGGTTTATAGATTTAGGAAGTGTTGTCCCCCGTAAAAGAAAGGAGAAGAAAATAAACTAAACAAAAAAATGTGTTCTTCGAATAAAAAAATCTGACAAAAAATATCCATTCATTTTTCTTCTTCTCTCTCGGTCTCTCTACTGGTTTTGTCTACCTCTAATGGCAGACAAGCTAGCTCTTCCTCTTCTCCTTCCCTGCAATTCTTCCTCAAAACCCTTTTCTCTCGACCAAAACCACCATCGGACTCCCTTTTTAACTACGTCTCATTCTTCACCACCTCCAACGCCTGTAAAACCTCTCCTACATGATGTATTCCTTCACCAGAACCCTAATTCCAGGCAACCTATCAGCTCTCAAACCACTAGATACCGTAATCGGACGCGAATTGGCAAGTCACGAGACCCTAACCTCGGTAAACCTTGGTCCTACAATGGTCTTTCTCCACATGGTCAGCAGCTTCTGCGTTCCCTCATCGAACCCTCTTTTGATTCCGGTCAACTTGATGCTCTACTTTCACAGTTATTTGAACCGTATAATGATAAGCCAGAATCTATCTCGTCGGAATTACTAGCTTTTCTCAAGGGATTAGGATTTCATAAGAAGTTCGATTTGGCTCTGCGTGCTTTTGATTGGTTTATGAAGCAAAAGGATTATCAGTCCATGTTGGATAACTCTGTTGTTGCTACAGTTATCAGTATGCTAGGTAAAGAAGGCAGAGTATCTTCCGCTGCCAATTTGTTCAAAGGTTTGCAAGAAAACGGGTTTTCGCTTGATGTTTACTCTTATACTTCGCTGATATCAGCGTTTTCTAATAGCGGAAGGTACAGGGATGCTGTAATGGTGATCAAGAAGATGGATGAAGAAGGTTATAAACCGACTTTGATAACTTATAATGTTATGTTGAATGTGTATGGGAAAATGGGTACTCCTTGGAATAGAATCACGTCTCTCGTGGAGAAGATGAAGAGTGACGGGATTTCCCCGGACGCATATACCTACAACACGCTTATAACTTGTTGTAAACGAGGCTCTTTGCATCAGGAAGCTGTTCAGGTTTTTGAAGAAATGAAGGCTGCAGGGTTTCATGATAAGGTTGCTTACAATGCATTATTAGATGTTTTTGGAAAGTCTCATCGGCCTAAGGAAGCTATGAAGGTTTTGAATGAGATGGAGCTCCATGGGTTTTCTCCAAACTTTGTGACTTACAACTCCTTGATCTCTGCATATGCGCGGGATGGCATGCTGGATGAGGCAATTGAGCTTACGAATCAGATGGCGGAAAAGGGAACAAAACCTGATGTTTACACTTACAACACACTTTTATCAGGGTTTGAGAGGGCTGGGAAGGTCGAATCTGCTATGAATATTTTTGAAGAGATGAGAAATGCAGGGTGCAAACCAAATATTTGTACTTTTAATGCCTTAATAAAGATGTATGGTAACAGGGGAAAATTTGCTGATATGATGAAGATATTTGATGACATCAACATGTGCGGTCTCTCACCCGACATTGTCACTTGGAATACACTGCTAGCAGTCATTGGCCAAAACGGGATGGATTCAGAAGTATCAGGTGTATTCAAGGAAATGAAGAGAGCTGGGTTCGTACCCGAAAGGGAAACTTTCAACACCCTAATCAGTGCGTATAGCCGTTGTGGTTCGTTTGAACAAGCTATGACTGTTTACAGGCGAATGCTTGAAGCTGGGGTCACTCCTGACCTTTCCACCTATAACACTGTGTTGGCAGCTTTGGCCCGTGGAGGAATGTGGGAACAATCTGAGAAAGTTCTTGCAGAGATGGAGGATGGTCGGTGCAAACCGAATGAGTCAACTTACTGCTCTCTACTTCATGCATATGCAAATGGAAAGGAGATAGGTCTGATGCATTCTCTAGCAGAAGAGATCTATTCTGGGGTTATTGAGCCTCGAGCTGTGCTTTTAAAGACCCTTGTCTTTGTTTGTAGTAAGTGTGATCTTTTGCCAGAGGCTGAACGTGCATTCTCTGAGCTCAAAGAAAGAGGGTTTTCACCAGACATAACCACATTAAATTCCATGGTCTCAATATACGGAAAAAGGCAGATGGTGGCAAAGGTGAATGAAGTCTTGGACTACATGAAGGATAGGGGGTTCACACCAAACACGGCAACCTACAATAGCCTCATGGATATGCATAGTCGGTCTGCGGATTTCGGGAAATCAGAGGAGATCTTGAGGAAAATACTGGCTAAGGGGATCAAGCCAGATATCATATCGTACAACACAGTCATTAAGGCTTATTGTAGAAATACTCGGATGAGAGATGCTTCTAGAATATTTTCAGAGATGAGGGATTCAGGAATTATCCCTGATGTTATCACCTACAATACGTTTATCGGTTCTTATGCAGCTGACTCGATGTTTGAGGAGGCCATTGGCGTCGTTAGGTACATGATCAGGCATGGTTGTAAACCAAACCAGAGCACCTACAACTCCATTGTCGATGGATACTGCAAGCTAAACAGGAAAGATGAAGCAAAATTGTTTGTCGAAGATCTGAGGAATCTTGATCCACATGCTCCGAAAGGCGAGGATCTCAGGTTGCTGGAACGGATAGTGAAGAAATGGCCATAGATAATTGTTGAAGAGAAACCTCATAGTGAACTTGTCAAACCCGGACTTCAAATCTACTTCAAGTGAGGCACAATTTTCTTCTTCTCGTGTTAGTACTTAGAACGAAAAGTGTCTCTATGTGCCTTGAAATTTCTTAAATTGGGCTAAAATGTTAGAAAGAGGACTATTCCAATGATTGAAAGAGTATTGTTGCCCTTTGTGATATGTATATATGAAGACACGTTAAATGTTGACTTCTGGAATGATTTCAATCTAACTTTGGGATATTTTGAACACCTTGGTGCTGCAGAGGAAGATCCTGAACACTAAAGCTTGTAGCTATTGGTGCGGGATCGCTAGTGAAGAACTCATCGAGTGATATATCTTTATAAAGACTCATGGTAAGAATTGTCTGTGCATAAGAGCTTAAACGTTTCTCAGTTCTCACTGTAGTTACTGTCTCACATATTGTTAAACTTGATAGTAAAATTGTCTGCGAATCCGGTTGTACTGACCATAACTGTTAGAATCTCAGCTTAGCTGCTATAAGCCTGATCACAGTTATCTTAAGGAGGTTTACATTAAATGGTTCTTATGGCTCTTACCTAATGACTATTTGATCTCTGCATTAGGTGGATCGTGTCAGATGCTTCGGAGGAATATAACTGAAGCAATCATCACACACAAGAGGGACACATGCACTTTTGGTTCTGTGAATGGTAGATATAAAAAAAAATGTGTTGTATGTAGAAAATGGTTAGCAATTTTTGTTCATGCGTCTTGTAATTTCTAGTCTCTTTGATTGGAATTGTTTGGTTATCTATTTAATTTAACCAAAAGCAATGTAACAGTTAGCACGTTTCACCAAACCTATTAAGTAAGATTCATAACTATGTTGCATATACTCCCACAATTCTGCTGGGCCTAATTGGGCCTTTCGGGCTGCATTTACTTCCACTCATACAATTGACGGTAATACCCTTTCAAGAAACCCTAAATAGCTAATGTATGCTTTAAAAAGCACACAACCCCAATCGCAAACCCTTCGTTCTAGCCAAAAACCGAAAATGGTTGCTTCAGCCGCCGCACGACCCCTCGTCACCGTCCAAGGACTCGACGGTGACATGACCACCGATCAATCTACCACCGTCACTTTACCTGACGTTATGACTGCCCCTGTTCGACCAGATATCGTCAACTTCGTCCACGCCCAAATCTCCAACAACAGTCGTCAGCCTTACGCAGTCTCCAAAAAGGCTGGTCACCAAACCTCTGCTGAGTCATGGGGAACCGGACGAGCTGTATCACGTATCCCTCGTGTTCCCGGTGGTGGAACTCACCGTGCCGGTCAAGCAGCGTTCGGAAACATGTGTCGTGGTGGTCGGATGTTTGCTCCAACTAAGATCTGGCGTCGCTGGCATCGTCGTGTCAATGTTAACATGAAGAGGCACGCGATTGTTTCTGCAATCGCCGCTACTGCTGTTCCGGCTCTCGTGATGGCTCGTGGTCACAAAATTGAGAATGTTCCTGAGATGCCGCTTGTTGTTAGTGATTCAGCTGAGGCTGTGGAGAAGACTTCAGCTGCGATCAAGGTTTTGAAGCAGATCGGTGCTTATGACGATGCCGAGAAAGCGAAGAACAGTATTGGAATCCGTCCTGGTAAGGGTAAAATGAGGAACCGTCGTTACATTTCTAGGAAAGGTCCCCTTGTTGTGTATGGAACTGAAGGAGCCAAGATTGTGAAAGCATTTAGGAATCTTCCTGGTGTTGAGCTTTGTCATGTTGAAAGGCTTAATTTGTTGAAATTAGCTCCTGGTGGTCATCTTGGTCGGTTTGTCATTTGGACTAAGTCAGCTTTTGACAAGCTTGAATCTATCTATGGCTCATTTGAGAAACCGTCTGAGAAGAAGAAGGGATACGTGTTGCCTCGTTCAAAGATGGTGAATGCAGATCTTGCTAGAATTATTAATTCTGATGAGGTTCAGAGCGTGGTGAAGCCGATTAAGAAGGATGCGAAGAGAGCTGTTCTTAAGAAGAACCCATTGAAGAACCTTAATGTGATGCTCAAGTTGAATCCTTATGCTAAGACCGCTAAGAGGATGTCTCTGTTGGCTGAAGCTCAAAGGGTTAAGGCTAAGAAGGAGAAGCTCGAGAAGAAGAGGAAAGTCGTCACTAAGGTTAGCTCGATTCTCTCTTTTTCTTATATGCCTTTTGCTTTTGTATGTTCATTTCTGATTTCTTTTCTAACTTATGAGTGGCCATTTCATCTGTATGATGACATAACACATACAAATTCCAATGCTTTTGATGTAGATAGTGTTAATCCATTACTTTACTAAGCGCGATACTAAATTGAGTTTTGAATTTGGATTGTTTCTTGGACTTTCTGAGATATTTCAATGGAGGATTTCATTTCTGCCTTTTGTTTAACATCAACGAACAATGGATGTGTTGACCAAGGCATGTGTCTTGTTGAAGTCATCATATGCATTGCAAATCAATTGTTCGTTGATGTTATTTGCGAGTGACACTTTGATTGATTTAGATTGGTTTTGGAAAGACTCATGTTCTTTGCTGTTTGACTAGTTTTGTCTTGTTCAGTGGTTGCGTTATAGAATTACAAAGTTGTCTCCTTTTAGTAAACTCTTTTGTATTCTTGTTTACTGTAGGAGGAAGCACAAGCGATTAAAGCAGCAGGCAAGGCTTGGTACCAGACTATGATCTCTGACAGCGATTACACTGAGTTTGACAACTTCTCCAAGTGGCTCGGTTCTAGTCAGTAATAATGCTTTCTCATCACAAATTCTATCGTATTTAGGCAAAGATTTTGGTGGTCATTTGTTTTATGATCTTCGTTTCTCATGGATTTATCTGGGTTTTACTTTCGTGAGGTGTTATGATGTTAAGTTGTCAAGAGGATTTTTTAAGAATTATGAGCATGCCTTTCAAACTACTTCTCAATCTATTTTCCTCTTTAGTGGCTTTTACTCTATAAAAAAATTCATTCGTTAGACGATTGAATTTGAAGCATAATCGTTGTATGTTCATCATCATTATCTTTCGGGCCAAGAACTAAGGTTGGTGTAATTATTTTTGGGCCGAGATATGAAGCTTCGACTCAACTTGGGCCGGAACTAGGCTTGTCTTTTCTTGTACCTCAAGTTTTCTTAAATATGGGAAGTGCGAACTAATAGAATCCGAAAATGTACACAAAATGTAGGTCATTACTCACTAGTAACTTAGGGTTGGTTTAAACTAAATGAAAATTCCTCTCAGGCCTTGGGCTAGAATTACACGGGTCCAGTCCGGTATGTGTGAGTAGTATATTGTCTTTCTTGTGCCTCAAGTTTTCTTTAAAATTCTGGAAATTTTAAAAGAAAATTATATATCAAAGTAGGATCTTTTCTTTCTGTCAATAAAGTAAGATTTTGTTTCAATTAATTGGAGATATTAGTATCTTAAGTCAAAATAAGTGTACTCACAACTTTCGGGATAACCTTTTTTTTTTTTTTACCAGATAACAACATTCACCACATTCCTTGTAAACTACAAAGGAAATTAGTTAGAATATTATGGAGGATTTTGTGTGTAAATATCGGAACTATCAATAATTTTTTAATCTACTTTGTAGACATTTCTTTTGAACTTCTGAACCAATTACTATACTTTTGCGTCCAGATAATTTGAACGAGTATTGGGAGATATTTAATTGACTTAATATTGCATGAATTTAGTTACTTAAATATAGTAAAAACATTTAATTTCCAATAACCAAATAAAAAGGAAAAAGAAGGACTTATTAGGCTATGAACAAAAAGGAAGCTTTTGGATTAAATTGTACGGTTTAAAACTGTTAATAACGACACGTGTCACAAGCAACCACATGAGGCGGTGCTAAATACTCTGATCCCAAAATCGGAAAGGAAATATTACGTCCCTTGGATCTTATTCTCTTCGATTTATAACCGTTCGATCTAATTAAATCTTTCGACGTTCACAGTAATTACTGTGTGGACATCCCGCAGAGGATAACTTCTTGAAACATTAGAAGTATATCAAATTAAGAACCAGCGTCTTAGCAAATAAGCAAGGAAAAAGTATATACATATAGATATTCTTCTAGAATCTATGTGATTTCTTCTTTCTGGAGATTAGTTTTTCCAATTATAAAACCCTAGATTCTCATCTTATTTTCCTTCAATTCTCTCTGGAGTTTTTTTAAGG
>WJSH01008675.1:143488-190181 GCA_009757365.2 Lepidium campestre | reverse complement strand
AGTTTTTTTTTTTTTTTTTCCTCTGAATTTTTGATGCGATCATGATCGGTGTTTCTCCCGTTTTTGTTGTTCTAAGTTGATAATATGTTGCTGTTTCAAAATATATTATCGGTAATTGTATACTTGTACTCCTATTTCCTTATGTTTTTTTCTTTGTTGTCGCTAGTGTAGCCTCTCTGTGTGGCTTTCTTTGATTTTTATTTTTTCTGTTGAATTGATCGTCTGTACCTGTGTTGATTTTTTTTGGAGATTCTGGTGAATAATGGTTTTGATAAGAATCACAAAAAAAAAGCCCTAAATTTATTGCTGTTATATCCACTGATTTTGGGTAGTGATGACTCTTACTTGTACCTTCTTATCTTGTTTTTCTTTTGGGTTGTTGTATGTTTTAGTGGGATGAGTTTTGTTATTTAAAGACTTGAATTTTGGTCAGTTTCTTCATGACAGGTTGAAATCAGGTAATTTGATTGGAAGATTAAGATATGGAGAACAGAGGCCAGAAACGAATGGAGGTTGTGGAAGAGCTACCTGCTGATAAGAGAGCTTGCAACTCACAGGATTTCAGGCCTAGCACATCTGGATCATCTGTTCAGGCTCAAGCTAATGGTACGAGTTCAGGACATGAAAACGTTGACGCTGATATGGATACTTCTTCATCTGCTTCACCTTCAAGTCGATCAGATGGAGAACAAGACAAGGATTCAGACTATGGATCTTGCGATTCTGATGATGCAGACCCGAGACAGAGGGTGCTTCAGGATTATCAGAGGCGGAGATCATCTGGTGATCACGGGAAATTGAAGTCTCTAATGTCTAGTTTGAGTGAAGAAATCGATCCTTCAGTGCAGTTAACCGGGCTTACAGAGTTATGTGAAGTGCTATCATTTTGTACGGAAGAGTCACTGTCCAGCCCAATGGCTGACATGCTATCACCAGTGCTTGTAAAGTTAGCTAAGCATGAGAACAATGCAGATATTATGCTGCTCGCAATCAGAGCAATTACTTATTTGTGTGATGTTTATCCGCGGTCAGTAGCATTCCTTGTAAGACATGAGACTATTCCTGCTCTCTGTGAAAGACTATTGACTATTGAGTACTTGGACGTTGCTGAGCAGGTACGTTATACTCTCACCAAATTAGCTTATTGTTTAGGTCTAAAGAGAGCTAGTTTTGATCACTATCCATACTAACTATTATATTGGCTAGTGTTTGCAAGCACTTGAGAAAATATCCCGAGATCAGCCAGTAGCCTGCTTGAATGCTGGAGCAATTATGGCAGTGCTTACTTTTATTGACTTCTTCTCAACAAGCATTCAGGTTAGTCATCTCAAGAATGAACTTGTTACGTCAAATTTCTCTGTTACCTGTTACTGTAATTTGGTTTGAATGGGT
The DNA here is from genome assembly GCA_009757365.2 of Lepidium campestre. NCBI lineage: Eukaryota > Viridiplantae > Streptophyta > Magnoliopsida > Brassicales > Brassicaceae > Lepidium > Lepidium campestre. The sequence goes on along the minus strand of WJSH01008675.1, from coordinate 188,789 downwards.
GACTTTACAAGACTTATCATCTTTACATGGCATTTGCATCAGAGGGTTGCAATTTCTACTGTGGTGAATATATGTAGGAAGCTTCCATCTGAGTCACCCTCGCCTTTCATGGATGCTGTTCCAATACTATGCAATCTTCTTCAATATGAAGATCGTCAGGTCAGAATAATGCTCAGCTCTTTTGCTACGTCTTCTCACTGAAGTAAAGATTCTTCTGCGAAATAGTGATACCATATATGTTTCTATTTGCAGTTGGTCGAGAATGTGGCTATTTGCTTGACAAAAATAGCAGATCAAGTTAGTCAGTCACCTGAAATGTTAGATCAATTGTGTAGCCATGGACTGATTCATCAATCCACACATCTCTTAAACTTAAACAGCCGCAGTACCCTATCACAACCTGTTTACAATGTACATGAGATTCTTCTCCTTGTGTATGACCCCTTCTTAGTACACATTGCATAGAAATACCATCATGAAATTGAATTTGATTGGCAGGGTGTGATTGGATTGCTAAGAAAACTTTCTTCTGGTTCAGCTCTAGCTTTCAGAACGTTATATGAGCTTAACATTGGCTACAGATTGAAAGAAATCATGTCTACCTATGATATTTCTCATTCAGTGTCTTCTACTCATCCTATCAATGCATGTTCCAACCAGGTTTGAGTTTTATCATCAATCCCTCTTATACTTTTTGGTACTCCAAGTCTCCAACAAAGGATTTTTTTTTCAAAATAGCCATGTATCAAAACAGCATTTGGTAAAGAGAATACTTTTTGGTAAGGCTGATTTTTCAAAGAATGCGGTGATAATGCTTTTTATGTTGGTGGAAACCAAACGTTCAAACTCAGGTGCATGAAGTCTTGAAGTTGGTAATTGAGCTTCTTCCAGCTTCACCTGTAGAGGATAATCAGCTGGCCTTGGAAAAGGAAAGTTTTCTTGTCAATCAGCCTGATATTTTGCGACAATTTGGAACAGACATGCTTCCTGTTATGATTCAGGTTATTTCGACATACAATTATATTTAGTGTACGTATGAACTTTCTTGTTACTTCTCTCTAATAATATGCTACGTAATGTGAATCCTTTGTAGGTGCTAAACTCTGGAGCTAACGGATATGTTTCTTATGGTTGCCTATCAGCAATTCACAAGCTAACTTGCTTGAGTAAGTCAGGTGATCTTGTCGAGTTGCTAAAGAATGCTAACATTTCAAGGTGATTTCTTTGTAATATTGTCTCCATAGCTTATAATCCTGTTGTATTCTAGGTAATAATAGTGCATTTCGTGATGCTACAGTGTTTTGGCTGGCATTTTGTCAAGGAAGGATCATCATGTGCTTGTAGTAGCGCTACAGCTTGCCGAAGTGCTTCTTGGGAAATACAGAGATGCTTTTTTGAATTCCTTTATAAAGGAAGGGGTTTTTTTCGCGATTGAAGCACTGTCAAGAGGGCATCAAAATCCAGTGTCTGGTTTCAGTCAGGGATCAGCTGACCTCTCACAGAAGACTGTTACGAGAGAGATTGTGAAATGCATGTGCCACTCTTTTGAAAGTTCGGCACCCTCTTCTTCACAAACTTGTAAGATTGAAAATGATTCTGTCTACATTCTTGCAACACATATCAAGGAAAGTTTCTTTGGACCTGAGGTCTTCAACACAGAGAAAGGATTGACAGATGTCCTCCAAAACCTCAAGAACTTGTCGGGAGCACTTAGCGGTTTGATGACTGTACCCATTGATGCACATGTCCTGCATGATGAGAAATTCTTCTTTATATGGAACCAAATCATGGAAAGGCTGAATGGAAGGGAATCTGTGTCAACTTTTGAATTTACTGAGAGTGGAGTTGTAAAGTCACTGGCTAATTACCTCTCAAATGGACTTTATCAAAAGACATTTAGAAAAGGGGATCCTGAATGTGATAGTTTACCATTTGTTGGTAAGAGATTTGAGGTGTTCACGAGATTACTTTGGTCTGATGGCGAGGCAACTTCATCCATGTTAATACAGAAGCTCCAAAATTCTTTATCTTCTTTGGAAAACTTTCCAATTGTCTTAAGCCAGTTTTTGAAGCAAAGGAACTCATTTGCGGCTGTTCCAAATGGGCGTTGCACAAGTTATCCGTGCCTAAGAGTTCGTTTTCTGAAAGCAGAGGGGGAGGCTTCTTTGCGTGACTACTCCCAAGACTTTGTCACTGTTGACCCACTTTGCTACTTGGATGCCGTTGATCATTACATTTGGCCAAAAGTGAATATAGAACCTATAGCTTCTGTGGAAGCAAATGATCAGGCTATAGAAAGTCAATCTTCTCAATTGCAGTCAACTTCGATATCTTGTCAAGGTGAAAGCTCAAGTCCTATGGAGATTGACAGTGTGCCTACTCATGTGCCCCAGTTGCAGGTAACTTTTCTAAAATGCATTTATTCTTTAGACTTAGGGTAGTAGTATGTGCAACCTTTCTTTTTATCGTCAGGATTTCTTTGATTAGGAGTAATTCAAACTCCTCCAGCATGAGTTCAGGGGAAGCAATAATGTACTAGACCTGAATTCTCTTCTTTCCACCAGATATTCCAATTAATGAAAGTTTTCAATATGGAAATGGAATGACCTGAAAGTTTCCACCAGATACTTGAGAAGAAGTTGTCTTCCTAGGTGTCTTTATTTCTTGTAAGCTTCTTGTCTTGGTTATGTTGGTCAATTAATCTTGTTATCTGGAAATTTTATTGTGTCAAGGGATCGCAAGTGGAAGATCGGACACAGCTTCGAGGGCTATGCAGTGGTTCAGAACAACAAAATGCTTCCTCCTCTGAAAAGGAGGATCCGCTGCCTAGACTTTTGTTTCGTCTCGAAGGGCATGAACTAGACCGCTCTTTGACTGTATACCAGGCAATTCTCTTGCACAAACTAAAATATGAAACTGAAACTACCAACAGTGCGAAGCTGGGTGGACCCCACAACATCACTTATGAAAGGGGTGCACAACTTGGGGATTCTTCTGAGAATCTATTTTCACCCGGATCTGTGGAAAATGATGAGTATCGCCCGTTCTTATCGTACTTGTTTGCTCATAGACTTGCTTTGCGCCTCAAGGGGTCAAGTCCTCCTGCGTATGACATATTGTTTCTGCTTAAGAGTCTGGAGGCTATGAACAGATTTCTCTTTCACCTGATTTCTCTTGAGAGGATTAATGCTTTTGGCCAAGGTCAGCTGGAGAATTTGGATGGTCTGAGGGTACAAGTTCGTTCTGTGCCACATTCTGAATTTGTTAGCAGTAAGCTTACAGAGAAGTTAGAGCAGCAGCTTCGTGATTCGTTTGCTGTGTCAACTTGCGGTCTGCCACCATGGTTTAAGGATCTAATGGATTCATGTCCGTTTCTGTTCAGTTTTGAAGTCAAATCAAAGTACTTCCGACTTGCAGCCTTTGGTTCACAAAAAGTCCATCATCATCCACAGCACCTTAGCAGTTCAAATGTTCATGGTGAAGGGCGCACAGTAACTGGCAGTTTACCTCGTAAAAAGTTCTTAGCTTGCCGTGAAAAGATCCTAGAGTCTGCTGCAAAAATGATGGAGATATACAGCAACCAGAAGGTGGTCATTGAGGTTGAATACAGTGATGAAGTTGGAACCGGTCTTGGGCCAACGCTGGAGTTCTATACACTTGTCAGTAGGGAATTTCAAAATCCTGATCTCGGTATGTGGAGGAGTGATTGTAGCTCCTTTGTTGGAAAGGCAACCGAACACTCGGGAGTTTTGGTGTCTCCTTCAGGACTCTTTCCTCGCCCTTGGTCAGGTGCATCAACTGCTTTTTCAGATGTGCTGCAGAAATTTATCCTCTTGGGGACAGTGGTAGGAAAGGCTCTACAAGATGGACGAGTCTTGGACCTTCCTTTTTCTAAAGCCTTCTATAAACTAATTCTCGGACAGGTAAGTTGGGATCCTTGACTCATTTACATTCTAATATATCTTTCCGACATTGTTTGAGAATCTTACAGAGCAAGTTTTGTTTCAGGAGTTGAGTTCATTTGACATCCATTTCGTCGACCCTGAACTTTGTAAAACAATAGTGGAATTGCAAGCTCTGGCATGTAGGAGAAAGGTTTTTGCAGACGCACAGTGTAATTCCCGAGCAGCCATGTGTGATCTAAGTTTCCATGGAACAAAGTTCGAGGACCTTTATCTTGAATTTGCGTTACCTGGCTACAAGGATTATGATCTCGCTCCCAATGCTGATAATGATATGGTACGTAGTGTTTTAGTTTTGTAAATAAATCGCAACGTAAGATCCTCGATATATGGATTTATATCTACTTTCCTTCTCTCTCTAGGTAAGTTTGGATAACCTAGAGGAATATATCAAGGCAATTGTCAATGCCACAGTATGTAACGGAATCCAAAAACAAGTGGAAGCATTTCGGTCTGGATTTAATAAAGTATGTAACCGTCTTCTCTTTAGCTAAATTTTTCCTCTGTTGATTTAAGCTTACCCTCATACATGCTTTATTTTTCAGATTTTCCCTATTGAACATCTTCGGATATTCAACGAAGAGGAGCTGGAAACTATGTTGTGTGGAGAACGCGATCTCTTTAATGTAAGTAAACCTTCAGATGTTACTTGTTGGGTACCGTTTTTAATCAGCTGAAAAAAGTTAATTTCTTGCAGATGAATGAAGTTTTGGATCACATCAAGTTCGATCATGGATACACTTCCAGCAGCCCTCCGGTTGAAAATGTTAGTCTTTTTTTCAACGCAAAATCAACTATGTTTCATTCTGCATCATGTTATTCTTTTCACGGATCAAAGTTTATGGTTCAATTGTTCTGTATTTCAGTTGTTGGAGATTCTGCATGAGTTTGATAGGAAGCAACAACGAGCCTTTCTGCAATTTGTGACAGGATCTCCTCGACTACCTCATGGCGGTTTGGCATCTCTAAATCCCAAACTAACAATTGTCCGCAAGGTCCAATTTGGCTGAAAATTTCTCTGTTTTTTGTTTATCATATCTTATGTAATAATCTGTGTTGTGATCAGCCTTTTGCTCTGTTTGTTTTGTTGTGCAACAGCATGGTAGTGATTCTTCAGAAAGTGACCTGCCTAGTGTGATGACATGCGCTAATTATCTGAAGCTTCCACCTTATTCCACCAAAGTGATATCTCTCTTCATCTTTTGTTATTTACTCTCTTACTCCGGGTTTTTCTGGACAAAAAGCTGGTCCCAGGATCGATCTCACTGTGTTGTGTTTCTTTCTTTTCTTTTGTGTGTTTACAGGAGAAGATGAAGGAGAAGCTAATTTATGCCATAACTGAAGGTCAAGGTTCCTTCCATCTCTCTTAAAATAGTTTCTTGTAAAAAAATGAGCAGAAGCGGTAGGAGACTGTGAGGACTGGGTTGTTGGGAGAGATAAGAGGAAGAAACTCTTCTTCTTCCTAACATGGCTTTTTAAAGTTTTTTTATTTTATTTTATTTTAATTTTAGGACTTTGTACAAAAGGATGGATAGTAATAAGTAGAGAAGTAGGCAAAAAGAAACTCTCTTTTGGACTAATGGAACAGTTTGTACATAAATTCTCTAATATTATTGTACAATAATTTGAAATTTTATTTTACAAATTATGATACTTATTAATTCGCTTCAATAATATACAACATTCAAATCGACAAGATCTATCAAATAAAACATATGATAAACATGATATAAGGCTTGTCAATGATATTAATGAGTTACTTTTTTGATACTGCAACAATAAATTTGGGATGCGACTTGGCATCTCCGGAAGTAGATGGGACAACGAACACAACCCCATTTGAGACTGACCCAACCCAACATGAAGTAACTTCAAGTCTTTCCCCAAACGCTAAATTCTTATTGAGAACTCTACCATCCGTCTCCTCCAAATCGCAATTTGTTGTCGCTTCATCTTTCGAATGTATCTCTACCTTCATACCATCACATTTGGTACTAATTTCGTCACTGCCTTGTTCCTTGACAAACAAGAAAACATCCCCACTCACTTTTTCATGGGTTACGATGGATGCTGGTGAAATATTCAGGCATGTTTTGGCCCGAAAAACAACTGGTTCACCGCGGTCGAGAACCGAGGCTGACCTACAAAGTTCAATGTGGAACTTACCAGGGTCTTGCTTCATAGAAGGGAGGTAGAACATTGGCTTGAGTAGAGTTTTGGATTGAGCTAAAGAGCTTTGCATTTGAGACCACTTGGTCAAGAAATCTGTCCCGAGGAGGATATCAGCTAATAGGACGCTGCAGCTTATTCCAATCGAATACCCACCACTCTCAAAATTTGTCACCTGTTAACATATATATAGAAAGAAAATATTTTAATATTCTATGACTTCCAATTTTTATATATAAAAAGAAACATTGTTAAGACCTGAACATAGAACAATGGAGAGAATTGAGGTTCATCTTCATCAATGTCTTTCCAGAAGACAGTCTCTGCTTCAGCTCTGCTTTTATCTCTCTTCACCATTTCAAGAAAATCCGACAAACTCGCCGGAAACTTAGCCTCCAACAGCCTAATGCCACTATCGTTGGCCACCACCTCCAGACCATCCTGTGCCTTCGTCTTCCTCCTCAGCCTACCACAGAGCATCGGCTGCTCCGTCAAGGCTCTCCCTAACGACTCCCTGATCCACCCGGCCGCTAACCACCCTCTCTCACCACTATCACCTGTTTCCTTGTAATACGTAACTATGTTCAGTGTTCTCCGGAATAATCCTACTCCGACAGGATCTCTAACGGTTATTGAACGAGCTTTCCGATGCTGCGTCACTTCCACGGGCATGACGCTTTGTACTCCGGCGATCATTGACTTAGGGATTTCTGTTTCCATTTCGGATCTAATAGTGTGAAATGGGAGTGTATATCTATCTCGTCCACTCCTATCTATAGCAAAGTTAGCAACCAAACTTTGACTACAGTAGTTATTACTAACAACTTGGAGAACAAAACTTGTTGAACAAAACTTGTTGAACATACAAACAAAACTTTGTAATAAAGTTATGCAAAAACCTAGATAATAATATAAAGAGATGAACTTTAATGTCATCAATGAACCCAACGGTAAACACTTGCCCAATTTATACCATTACTGCATTAATTGATCATAAAGTTATTAACAAATTTATTATAATAACAGAGGGTTGATCGTAAAAAAGCAAGTATGGAGCTTTAATGATCATTGACTTTTCTTGAAACTTGAGTGAAGATTTGCAGTTGGTTGTTTCTGTTAGTAACAATGTGTTTAATGGGTTATGTTATCAAACCATAATGGTTGCAGATCTACAATTAATGGTTTGACTTCTGTCAGTAGTAGTAACAGTGTGCAGCTGTGAGTTATATTCATTTGATGCATTTGTTTGTAGTTGTGATTCTGGTGTTAGGGACCAAAATGTCTTTTCCTTATAAAATCCTTCTTTACATTTATTAATATTTAGAAAAGGAGTCAGAATTTAATACAAAAAGACGGCGCCTTTCGCCGTGCTTGCAATCCCTAGCCACCACTTTGATTCTCCCCGCCAAAATAGAATGACCGGAGATTCAATCGACGGTGTTGATTTCATCAGCTCTCTACCTGATGGAATTCTCCATCTTATCCTCTCCTTTATTCCGACCAAGTCAGCTATCAGAACCTCCGTTTTTGTCCAACCGATGGAGGTATGTTTGGTCTGAGACACCTTCCCTCTTCATTGATACCCATAGATCCGACCCTGGTTCGATAAACAAAACCCTAACTTTCTTCTCGGCTCCCAGAATCACGAGTTTCCATCTTCTTACTAGCTTTCTCAATAGGATTCTCCATGTTAATAGCTGGATCGAATTTGTCATTTCCCACGACGCGGAGAATCTGTCTCTGTAGTTTCGTGATTCTCGTGTTAGGGATTACTATTTTCCTGATTCTTTCTACACCAACTCCTCTGTACAGCAACTATTGATCAACTCTGGATCTGTATATTTGATACCCAGATGCACAGTGTCTTGGACATCTCTAAAGAACTTGTCATTGAGCTTTTGTACGCTTTCCGATGAATCCTTTCTTAAGATTCTGTCTGATTCTCCACTTCTGGAAAGCTTAGAATTGCTCTATTGTGATCAATTCAGGTGTCTTGATTTGAGTCAATCACCGTGTCTAAGAAGATTGGAGATAGACCGTAGCGATTGGTTTCTTGGGCCAACGGAGATTGTGCCACCACATCTCCATTGTTTCAGATTGAGACATTCTCGTTTACCATCTACTTTAGTGGATGTCTCTTCTTTAACAGAAGCTGACTTGGACATTTACTTTTGTGATATTGGAACTCTTACGGCTGATTTTCTTCAACACAATGTGGTAAAAATGCTTGAAGATCTGCAGAATGTAGACAAGCTTACTATTGGGGGGGACCTTTCTTCAGGTTTGTTAGCCATTCTTGCAGTCTCTTAAGGCCTACAAATCTCCATGTCGTAGAATCACATAGCTTTCTCTTGTGATGATGTATGTGTTTTGGTATTAACTCAACCTTTTTATCTGCACTTTCAGATGTTGTCGCTTGCCTCGCTCTGCAGTGTTCCATTTCCGACACTCAAGGTCAAAGATTTGACTCTTGAAACGATGATTATACGGTCTGTTATTCCTGGTATAACAAAGTTGTTACGGAACTCACATGGATTAAAGAAGCTAACAATACACACTGTCAAATGTAGCAGAGTATCGGTATCTTTACAAACCCTCTGTTATTTTCCTTTATATATCCGACCATAGTACCTATGACAAAGTAGGAACAATCCAAGAACCATGTCCTTCACTTTCTATGTTATCAACACTCTTTATGGATCAAAGTATTTACTTTGTTTGATGACATTTTTTTTACTGTGTTACAGGAAGTGCATCTCAACGCCTACTTGCGTTCACATAGCTTGAATCAACGACAATGCTGGAGATCGAAACACACTGTCTTCTTAGGCTCTCACAAAACCATTTTGATGTTGATAAGAAAACATGCAGAGTCTCGTAGCTTTGTTCATGGAACTTCTACTTAGAAGTACAAAAAGTCTAGAAACAATAGTTGTACTCTTGGTAGGTTTTTTCGATACATCAGGTTTTGAAGAGGTTCTTGCAATGGCTACAACACTTTCTCACAACAACAGTGTCTCCATTTTGATCAAGCGAAGCCATGCTGAATCTGTATGCAACACTTTCACACAAGGTTAATGTCTTTGATTGATCAATCAAAAATCATTGTTAAATATGTATCATAGGTTTTAGATCTTGAATTAAACACACAACTTTTTATACTCAAAAAGTCAGATTAATTGTATGAATATGTAATAATTTCAATTCTTACATTACATATATGAATATGTAATACTTACAAATGACCACTTGACTTACATTACATGTATGACTATGTAATAATTTTCACTTCACTTACATTACAAATGACCATTTATTGCTGCCACGTGGCATTTTTGCTTGACGTAGACGTACATCCTTATAAACTCCCTCAAAAAGCGAAACTCATTCTCGAGACGTCTTCATTTACCTCCCAAAATCGAGCTCTCGTCGCCGGAGAAACTGCCACCGTCACGGCCACCGGAGGTCTGTTCCCTTTATGTTTTTCCTTCGTTTATTGTCTACCTCTTCTTGTAGAGGTACTATTTTTGCTTTAATGGAAGTATACACCTAAGCAATTTCTACTGATTTTTTCTTCGTTATCTAGGGATATTTGTTGGTGACTATTATGTCTACAGAACCAGGAGGAGTCGAATCGGATTCCAACACTGATTTTTCCGAGAATGTGTCGAGGTTCGAGTACGGAGTGGCTCAGACATCTGAAACCCTAGCTGATGCTGTGAGTTCTCAAGCTCAGGACTTGGTAGTGAAGCTAACTGGAGTTGAGCGAAAAGGCTGTCTCTCTGCTGGTGATGATAAGAATGTGGATTCTCATGGCGATAATCTCTGTAATGTAGTTGATTCTGATGCAAAATCCGGGGATATCGGTGAGAAAAAAAACCTAGGTGGCTCAGGAAACGTAGGTGTGGCTTTAGCTGGTTCAAATCTGCTTAAGAGGAACGATAAGAATGGTTTCAACGCTTCTGCTAATGAGAATCTGAGGCTGTTTGAGTCAGATTTGGTTTGGGCTAAAGTAAGGAGCTATCCATGGTGGCCTGGACAGGTGTTTGATGCATCGTTTGCATCTAAAAAGGCGATGAAGCACTTCAAGAAGGGAAGTCTCTTGGTTGCTTATTTTGGGGATTCTACTTTTGCGTGGAATAATGCATCTCAGATAAATCCTTTTCATCAGAATTTCTCTCAAATGCAAGGGCAGAGTAACTCAGCTGAGTTTCGTGATGCTATTGATTGTGCTTTGGAAGAGGTTTCAAGGAGAGTAGAGTTTGGTTTATCTTGCCCTTGTAGCTCAGAGGAAGCCTATAACAAAGTCAAGATTCAGACCATACTCAATCTTGGAATTCGAGAGGACTCACACATAACTTATGGTGGAGACAAGTTATCGAATGCTCTCTCTTTTAAACCTGCTAAATTTTTGGAATATATGAAGCATTTAGCTTGCTCCCCTAGCTTTGATGGGACTGGGCAGCTGCAGTTTGTATACAACCGAGCTCAGTTATTGGCTTTTCAACAATGGAAGAGCTATTTTAACTTTCCCAAATATGAAACATTCATCAACTCGGTAGAATCCGCAGCACCACCCAAGGCTTCTCTTCTGGAACAAGATACATTTGAAGGAATGCCTTCCAAAAAGAGAAAGACAGAGTACAAAGATAATGCTGAACACAATCAAAGGTTTGATTCCAAAACAATCACTGGTTCAGGCGAGCAAAGCGTTCTCAAGGACTGTTCTGCGGTTTCATCAGCGCCCAATGCGTTAATTCTAAACTTTGCGGATTCCGGTTCAATTCCATCAATAGAGAAACTGAATGATATATTTAACCGTTTCGGTCCTCTCCAAGAATCGAAGACTCAGTTAATGAAGAAAGGCAAGAGGGCCAAAGTTGTATTCAAAAGAGGCGAAGACGCAAAGACGGCCTTCAGCAGCTCCGGGAAGTACAGTATCTTTGGACCTTCTCTTTTAAGTTACAAACTCAAGTATGTTTGCCCCAAAGTGAAAGAGAGCAACAACATGACTACTGGAACCACATTGTAGGCATTTCCACTCACAGTTTTGGTTTCCCCGTCACTAGATCTCCAGAATTCATTAGCTTCGATCAGAATCATCAGATTAGGGTTTGAACAGATATACATTAGCTAGATTTTGTGATGATACAAGACAGGATTTTCGAAAAATTAAAGAAACAATATTGAGATGCATCAAGAGTTCAAATTCAAAAGTAGGTACGTGATTGTTCGTTCTTAATTCTTTACTAATAAAGAAAGAACAGGGCTAGAGGCAAGGCTTAAAAGAGAAAAATGATTAGAAACCAATAACATTTAACGATCATGTCTAACTCAAAAACTCATAGAATGTAACACATAAGTTCTTGATCTGAAAGTAGAACAGAACACAAGACTTCTTAACTGAACTATCAAAATCAATTTCAAAAGCTTTAAGCTTTGTATAGGTTGCTTAAGACCTTGGCTTCTCCTTCTTTTCCTTGAAGAGGGCTAAGAGTGAAACACCAGAAACCTTCACAACCTTGAACCTAACTCCAGGAATATCTCCCACAGCATGACCCTTACGACCAAATCCAGCAATCAAGACCTCATCCTGCAACAACATAAACAATAGAAAATTATTCAATATATGAAAGCAACTAATCCACGATGTGATGGTTGGTTACAAATTCCTCATCTGACTTACGTTTTCCTCAATGTAGTTCAAACAACCATCATTGGGGACAAAAGCTGCAATCTTCTTTCCATTCTTGATAAGCTGAACTCTAGCACACTTACGAATAGCAGAGTTAGGCTGCTTAGCCTCAATACCGCTGCATAATCAAAAACACAAGACTCTCTTCAAACACAATGTCTAGGATCAAAGATCAATAAAAACATTAACTTTATGTTCCTATGGACGTACATTTTTTCAAGGACTATTCCCTTTGCGTGAGAAGATCCAGCAAAAGGCTTCTTCCATTCGTTTCCCAAGTGAGACTTCTTGTACTGCTTGTCTGCCCACCTCTGATTAATTCGGAGTCTTTTCAGCTTGCGCCCAGCTCCCATTCCACGTGTCTTACTGTAAAACACAATCACAAGGAATAAACAATTCAGCTAAGTATTCACATGAAAACAAAACCTCAATCTCTAAAACACACAACCACAAGTGTGAACTTTCATAAACCCAGCAGACAGAGAATCAACTAACAATGCAGGTACGAATTGAGATAAACAATTCTAAAACACGACACATAAACAATCTAATATCCAGCTTCTACCATTTGAGTTCATTAACACTTTAATTCTCCAAGTTAGCTCGTATCTCTTGAATTATGTTCCTAGCACTTAGCACAATTAGTTAGTCTATTGTGGATCCATACCGAAAACCCAAGTAGAATACATATCCCGAAATGAAAACGCATAAAATCCCGATAAAATCAAATACAATCGTCCATCGATTTCAAACAAAACGACATAGGAACACGAAGGATCTAAGAGAGGGGAAACGTACCCCATGATTGTCGATGGAGGAGAAGATCAACAGCGAAGAGGTATTAGATGGCTTTTAAGCGGCTGCGAAAACCCTAAACCTAGTGAAGGTAGTGACTCTTAATATATGCGAAGTTGGATATACCTCAGCTGACTTATAGCATTTGGCCCATTAATGGAAAGGCCCATACAATATTGGGCTTTTTAAATTGCCTACACTGTCTTCTTCATTCTTTTGGACTTTTAAAAGCTACACCGTTGGATCTAAGGGACGGTCCAGATGACGTGTACGTATATACGCCCGTGCGAAATACAGGGAATAACCACACCATACCAACACCTTATTCAACCTCAGCAAAACCCGTAATCCTTACGAAACCGGCTGTAACAGGTAAAAGGGACACACAAAGAGTGAACTGCCCGCACGACACTCACTGGCCCAGCCGGTCCCCACCACTTAACCGTCGATACCACGGCATACTAACGTGGACAGATCATAACCGTCTATTTCAAAAAAGCCATCGTGATCTTGTGGTCCATATTCAGTTAATGTACGAAAGAGGAAATTAGGAAGGGAGAGTCAGAGAGGGTTTGTCAATGGCGGACTGACATTTTTGAGCTTAGCCAGTCAAATGAAGGAGGCGATGGAGAATATTGAAAAGGAAGAACAAGAGGAAAGAAAAGTTAAATTGAAGATTCGAATCGAACAATAGTCTTGTGTCTAAGCTCTTTCTACGTCATTCGGTAAGATAAACTTTTGTCTCCTTTCTTAAGAAAAAAAGAGAGATATGATTCGTTATTCGAATTTTTCTTTCGAGTTATTTCTTTAAAATGGTAAGCTTGAATTTCACGCTTTGTAAAGGTGTCATTCGTAGCTCGATTTCGCCATCTCTTTCTCTCTCTTTCTCTTTGTTTTCTTTAAAGTTTCGTCTATTCATATAAATGAATGTAGAGGTTCTGCTGTAAAGAATTGGTTCGGGTATATATTGGGAATAGGGGTTTGGGGTTTTTGATGCTGGTGAAAATCGAGAGGTTGAAGAAGATGGAGGAAATTAGAGGAGTGCCTACGTGGCAGGAAGAGTTGGCGAGTCTCGTTGACGCTGGATTACGATACGACGGAGCTCCGATCGATTTAACGGCGGCTACTGAAGTCGGCTCAAAGAGATCGGGTTTTGTGTCGGTGGATGGATCAGGATCCGAACCAAAGGAGACATTGAAAGATCAAGTGACAGGGTTCATGATATCATGGGGAGAGATGCTTGTTGACCTGACCAAAGGATGTAAGGATATAGTGCTGCAGACGGTGGTGACTGAGGACTCATTCATCGTGCGGAAGCTAAGGAAACCAGCGGTTAGAGTGTCGAAGAAGCTAAGCTTCCTGAACGAGTTCTTGCCTGAGGATCGTGATCCGATTCACGCATGGCCTGTGATTTTCTTCGTCTTCCTCTTAGCACTCGCAGGTAATCGATTAAACAGATTGTGGACATTAGCTCAGTAAATTGTGTGTAGTTCTCAGAATCTCATTCACAATACTAACATGTTATAGATAGCTTGATAGCCAATCTTCTGCATGCACTTTTTTTCGTTTTCTTTTCTAGAATAGATATGGTATCTTCAGTAATTGATGATTGATTTAGTAAAATTTGGGTACTTTCTTGACATATTTGCAATTCCATTCCCTAAACAGTTACACAAAGCTGAATATTGGGATGGATCTTCAAGGAATTTCATGGCTCGGCGATGTTTTTTTGTTGTCCATCTTTCTGCTTATATGTAGCTTAAGTAGCAGTATTGTAAGAGATACTTTTTAGTGCAAGGCTTGATACCTTGCACTCACATATTCAACTTTGAAGTGCAGCATTAAGCTTTTGTCCGGGGGACGATAGACCAGTGCCAGTGATAAAGAAACTGCGTTTACATCCTTCCAGTGCAACTCGTGTACAGCTTCCAGATGGTAGATATATAGCTTACCAAGAGCTAGGTGTTTCAGCAGAAAGAGCAAGATACTCTTTAGTTACGCCTCAATCTTTTCTTTCCTCTCGACTTGCAGGTATTAAATTAGTTTTGATTAGTTTTAGCTACTTCCCATTACGTTTGTTTTACCTCTAATGTTTGAAATTACCTAATCAAGGTATACCTGGAGTGAAGAAATCATTGCTTGTGGAGTATGGTGTCCGTTTGGTGTCATATGATCTTCCAGGGTTTGGAGAGAGTGATCCTCATCGAGATCGAAACCTTAGCTCATCAGCCTCGGATATGATTAACCTAGCAGCTGCCCTCGGAATTGATGAGAAATTCTGGTTACTCGGCTACTCTACTGGTAGTATGCATACATGGGCTGCAATGAAATACTTCCCTGACAAAATTGCCGGTATTAACACTATTCCTATAAAACGCATTCTCGTTATTGCTCAGTAGAAAGTTGAATAGGTTTAAGGCTATTGCTAATTTGTTTTGGTGTTATGAAACTTCAGGAGCTGCAATGGTGGCTCCGGTGATCAATCCATACGAGGCAAGCATGGCCAAGGAAGAGATGGTGAAAACATGGGAACAATGGCTAACAAAGAGAAAATTCATGTACTTTTTAGCTCGCCGGTTTCCAATGTTTCTCCCTTTCTTCTACCGTAGATCTTTTCTCTCTGGTAAACTTGATCAGATCGATGAGTGGATGTCATTATCATTAGGCGAAAAGGTATAAGTCTCCTCCATTGAAGATTACAAAGCGAGAGGAGGTCAGCTAGGAGAAAGACAGAGAGTAATTTTTGTTAACTCTTGCTCTTTTTCTTACAGGATAAACATCTAATCAAAGACTTAGATTTCCAAGAATTTTACCAAAGGAACGTGGAGGAATCTGTTCGTCAAGGAATCACAAAGCCATTTGTAGAAGAAGCTGTGCTTCAAGTATCAAATTGGGGGTTTACTCTTTCTGAATTCCGCACACAGAAGAAATGTTCAACCAGTGGTGTGCTTTCTTGGCTGATGTCAATGTACAGTGAAGCTGAATGTGAACTAATCGGATTTCGAAAACCCATACACATTTGGCAGGTAAGTTTCTGCCTTATACAATGCATAGTTAAATTAATGTTAATACAACCATTTTGTGTATCTTAATATAGTTTCAATTTTTATATCATAAAAGGGAATGGACGATCAAGTGGCTCCACCATCAATGAGTGAGTACATTAGCAGGATGATTCCGGAAGCTACTGTGCATAAGATTCCAAACGAAGGTCATTTCTCCTTCTTCTTTTTCTGTGATGAATGCCATAGACAGATTTTTTATGCTTTATTCGGAGAACCCAAAGGACAGCTTCAGAAGATAAAAGACACAAAGGAGACTCTACGGGAAACAGAGGCACATAAGGACACTAGTACTACTACAACCACCAAAGAGTAAAGACGTAAAAAAGGTGGGAAACTCAAAAAATCGAAATTACATATATATATTTTCTTCAGATTTTATAGGATTATACCAAGCAAAATTTTATTTTAGATCACATTCAAAGAGAGTAGGGAAAAAGGATTGATTAAGATTCTTAGGTGTTATCTTCATTTACATGCTAACGTTCCTTACGAGAATTTTGCATTACTCTCCCAGTATAAACGGAAACAAGAACAGGCCCACAATAATTAGAACAGGCCCGTAACAGTTCGAACAGACCCACAATAATTAAAACAAGCCCACAAAACTTACCATTAGTTGTGGACCTAAATGTGAACGAAATTTGAATCAGAGCTTAAAAACAAGTAACTATTCACATGGGCCTTATATAAATTGAAAAGAGCCCGTTAAAAACAGAATTAAGCCCGCTAGAATTAGTCAGCCGAATTTGAATGCGATAGATGTTTCCCACGCGCATCACTGGCGCGTTTGGCGCGTACATCCAAAAACCGTGGGTTATAACCCACCAAAATGGCTGTTTTTAGCCAAAATATTTTTTTCCCAAGAATTAGTCGCGTGAGGGGCTTATAGTTGAACTTGGGTTCATGTGGTCACATAGCGTTACATTTTCTTTGTTTTTTTTGCGATTCCCAAATTGTTTCCAACTATTGAACAATATTTATGTCTTTTCTTTTCAAAGTAATGAATAAATAATTTTTTATAAATTTATTCCATATACTGCAGAATACATTCAGAGACATATATGATATATTTATTTTAGATTAATTTATAGTATTGAAAATGACTTTTTTGGAAATTCTTCATCTTTTGTGTAAGAGTGAAAGATATTACTCCTCAGCTTGCGCTTCTAACATTAAGCGATCTGGTTATTAGGTAAATCAAAATTTCAAGTGTTACATTGAAGACCCAATCCTTATTATACGATTCTTTTTTCAACAAAAAAATTTCAAATGGGCAATGAGCCTGAGTTTAGAATGAGTGCTTCTTTAGAATCCTTTAAAGAATGATGTACAACAACAACAAAACCTAGTAACGAGCTCAAAACAAAACAGAACGAAAATACAAAGATTTCGTTGGGTTCGTATCAGACTCATCACAATCAAAAAGCAGAAGTGGTATTGTTAGATTTTCTAAGCATCATATCTTTGGCTTCATTGATCTTAGAAGCAAGATAGTGACTGCCTCCAGCGTCCGGATGGTTTGCGACCATTACTCTACGGTGAGCTTCCTTCACCTTCTCCACCACAACACTCTCCCTGTTATACAAACACCACCACCACAAACTCAATCAAGCCATTCATTTCAAACCTCTAATGAGGTAGGATTCAAGATCAAGCAGGATGATCAAACTATGAATCTCAGGACCATTTCAGTTTAAGGAGTAAAACAAAAAGATCAAGCAGGTTAAGTAAAATGGACGCACCTAACTCCAAGAATTAGAGCAGCTTCTCGCCGTGTCATAGAACTTTGGAAACCACCTTCATAGAATCTGCGCATTTTAGGCACACGTGGCCTCGCCTTGAAAGCTTGCCAAGCCAATATACCATATCTACCAGCTACAGCAGCTGCAGCCACAGCAGCCCCTGCAATCATTGGCGTAGCCTGTGATGCGTAGCCAGAACAAAAAGCAACGTCACATACAGTGATACAGGGATAAAAACGAAAAAAGGAACACACTTTAGCTTTGGAAGTCAAAGAGAAGTAACATTCTCAAATTGATATTACGGAACAGCAGAGATATCGATCATCTCTGCATCCATTTGTTGTGATCCTAACACAGCACAATGAAAACTAACGGATACTTTGCGTAACACAATCAAACACCATCTATATCCGACATTCTTAAATTTTCTCAACCGTCGTCTTTACTGAAGAATTACAAACGAACATCGCTTACGAAGAGATTTAACAAGTACGGTAATGAAAAAAAATGCGAAAACGAAAAAAGAAAAAAACGTCTGTGAGATTCTAGTAAAAGTAGAAAGGATTACAGAAACCCAAATCTATTCGGGGTTCAATCTCATCAAACGATTTCCCACAATCATCACGCGATAGTAAGACAAAATACAGAAAATCTAGATTAATTGGAATAAAAACAGACCCAAAAACTTACCATTATTCACGTAGATTCAAGCGTTGTGGATTATTCGGAGATAATTCAATCGGATTAACGAAAAACGAGAAACACTTATTCGATTTTCTCGATCCAATTTGCGGAATGGGTTTAGGGTTCTTCAAGGGTGAGAAATAAAATAAAAAAGAATTTTAGTTTTTTTGCGTGGGGAAGAGGTCGGTTGGGAGGATTATTATTTCATGTTCTCTATTTATAATGTCGGTTTACTAAAATGGTCGGCTAGGTGAGTCTAAACCGACATTGTTAGTAAGAACAGTCAAAAACCCTCTACCTCTTTCGGAGGATTACGGAATCGCTTGATATGAATTACAGTTTATAACATCTTAAAACAAAAGCTAGGATTACGGAATCGCTTGAATATTCAAAGAAGCAAAAGAACACGAATTTAAAAAGTAAACCTTATCGTCAAATAATAAAATTTATTATAGTAAAAATAAATGACTGGCGCTTACACTGCACAAATGAATTACGAAATGAAAGGAACACATAACAAACAACAATATCGGACAACATTCATAAGTGGGAAAATAAATATATTAGAAAAGATACAACATTAAATACCTCAGCTGACTCCTCCGTTGCTCACGGCTACGCCGCCACTCTCCACCTTAGGTGGAGCCGAGAACCGCCGCGGTTTAGGCAGTGCAGGTGAAGTCGGATACGCGAGCCGTTTCTTAGCTGATGCCTTATCCGTGAAGCCATCGTTTTCTTGTGTGGTACCACCTAATGGGCTCTGCGGCTTGAGCCTGGCTCGAGCTGATTTCGTTGGGACCATGTAGCTTGGGAGAGCTGGTGAGCCAGCAAGGCTCTCGTCGTCTCTTACAGATGAACCAGCAATGCTGTGCCTGCGGTTCCTCTCAGACAGGACCGAGATTGTGCTTTTGGCATCGTCATCGTTGTTGTTGGATTTTCTTAAGGATTGGTTTAGCCTTGAGGGTGTTGGAGGAGAGAAGAAACTGTTTTTGTTTCTCGGGGTTCCTCTTGCGGATGACGGCGTGTTTGGCTGAGTTGAGCCATTGCGGGTTATAGATTTTACAGCTTCGTTACGGTTAATAGAGCCCTTGACCGAGGCTGCATTGTCGTTGTTGCTGTTTTGTTCTTTCTCAGAACTCTCTAGTGGCCGACCAGCCATCCATCTCTCTAACCAGCTCCAACCCCATGTCGGGTTGCTTGGATCCATGAACATTGGGTTTCCAGATTTAGAGTTGTTCTTCCAGTTTTGCTGCAAACATGAGACATTTATAATCATCACACCATTCAAATGAACTACAGATTTAACTTAGGGATGTCTGTTAAACTTTTAATTGTATCTTTCCACAAATTCAGAACTAGGTTATATTGATGTGAATACCTGATGAGAGAATGCATAAGCCAATGCCCTTTCCCTTCTCATTGTTGCCTCATACTTGCTTAGCAAATTCGCTTCAACTTTTTCCTTTGATTGAATGCTATCATTCCAGTTATCTCCGTTCTGAGAACAGCAGCAGGAAAGAAAGAGAATTGATTTTTTAGTGTAAGCATCAGTTATGAAATAGTGAATAACAATGCTCAGGAAACCATCCTACAAAAGATAACAACCAACTGCTACGTATAAATCAATTGTTCTTACTTCTACGCATTTCTCACCTAGAGTAGGACGAAACTTTGAGTAAAAAGAAGAAACTGAATCAGACAGGTGACAGAGAAAGAGAGAGAAAGATAGACCTTCAAGCCAGCTAGCTCTTTGGCATGCTTCTGAAGGAGTTGTTTCTGGCGAGCCTGATTCTCTTCTGACATCCTGATTCTTCTAGCTCGGATCTGTGATTGTACGCGAGAGAGAGTCTGCATACATTTTAAAGTATTTGCAGCTTGCCGTTTAACAACAGATCCTTCCATCAATAACTTAAGTCTGACCAATCCCCTCATTGCCCGCAGTGCTCTTCTTGCCTGTTTCACAGATATTACACAAGATCATTTGTTTTTTCTTCCTTTAGAAGAGAAGCAATAGCAAAACAACTGAAAAATTCAGGAACTCAAAAGCTTATTCTTTTCATTTCTAAATTGGATGAGAACAGATCAATACTAAACCAAGAGTAGGATTAAATAAAGAAGTACATACCAAATAGCCTCTAAATATAGTCTGAATCAAGATTGCAGCCGCTTCTTCGTTTGACTTTCCAGCAAATCGAGTAACTATAGCCCGAGGAACGACCTCAGGAGCAGATGAAGGTAGAACAACTGGAATATCAGTCGCTGTAACACTCACAGCATCTGTCGAAGGAGGGGAAGGATTCCTGTTCCGTTCAACAATCACTTCAGCTACTCTCACCTCACGAGGAGGAGGAGGAGAAAGATGTGGAGGAGTAGAAGATTGTCTGGCATTGTTGGCCACAGGTGAGTTAGAGATAACACCATTCTGGCCCACAGCCAATTTTTGTTTCGACTTCTGAGAAAAACATCAAACATCCAGATGTTAAGAGACACGAGAATATGAGTTAAATCAACATAATACAAAAATTCATGAACTATCCATACCTTTGAATCTGGGCTGAAAGCTTTCTTAACGCTAGAAAACCATTTTCCTTTTTTGCCCATCTCTATGTAATCCTTCACAAAGAAAAATCAAAACAAATTACTTAAAAGGAAAATGAATCTAGTGATATCAACAATATCACTGCCCTGAAGATTAAATTAAAAAATTCAACATTTACCAAACGCCATGGAATAAGATGATTACGACAGATCTCGATATGTATGAGCTAAAATCATCAATTGAACTCAACAATTGATGCTGAAACGACTCGGAATCAAAGAAAAACAGAAATCGTACCTGTGAGGAGACAGTGACACCAGATCTGATAGACGAAGAGCCTTGGAGATAAAAACCTGGAGGAGTCCACCAAATTCAACGCGCTTCTCAGTGGCCTTATCGGAGAAGACGAAAAGGCGAAAATACTCGGTTGAGTTTGGATCTTTGCTGAGGTGCGAAGATATCTTCTCTACTTTCACATTATCATAATTGCAAATGAAGAGAGAGAGGAGACAGATGGATTCAAAGCTGTGTGTAGAGTATTTGTGACGGTGTGTGTATGTGCGTGAAGCCACTAATTGGGCCGCTTTTGTGGGCCCCACTTTACTCTTTGCCCTTTTTTTTCGTTTTTCAACCAGCTTTGTCTCTCTTATACTCATTTCTATTTACCCTTTTTACTTCTTCTATAAACTGTTGTAATTATTGATCAATTTGTTTATAAATAAAACATGTTGTAATGATAAGTTTTATTCTTTAAGTTTGTTTCATAAATATTCATTTTAAAATATATAAGCTTCTGTTTTGTAAATTTTTATGTAATATAAAACACTATTTTCAAAATTCTATTTTTGTTAAATCAAATATTTACTCTATGTAAAACAGTATTTTCTATTTGTATATCTATTTAATGTATTTAATGTTGCATTTCAAAAAGAGTATAATAATAAAAAGGGTATGTTGGTGTTGTTCTATTTTTCTTAAAATGTATAAAAATTCCAGAAATATCATTAACGTGTAAATTGAAAATTGTATTGGATTTCTAACCTTTTCTGAAACTATATTCAATGCATCAAAGTTTTATCTAGTTATGGGATCGGTAACAGTGACCTTATAATTTTTTTTAAGTAGTCCTCTACTCTACTTCACCTAATAAAACAAAATAGTTGGATAAAAGTTTTTATTCGTCTTTTCTTTTTCGACATGGGAGTTTATTCGTCGTTAGTGGGGTAAAATGTAACACTGTATTTATTTGTTATCTATAATTTGTATAAAATTGTATTTTGTCGTCAAATATCAATAGTTTATTTATTTGTGTTAATACACGCTTACAATACTACTACCGACAAACCATGTATATGTCCAACAGTGAGACAGCTTTTATCAAT
Organism: Lepidium campestre; assembly: GCA_009757365.2. Taxonomy (NCBI): domain Eukaryota; kingdom Viridiplantae; phylum Streptophyta; class Magnoliopsida; order Brassicales; family Brassicaceae; genus Lepidium; species Lepidium campestre. The sequence continues at coordinate 166,756 of WJSH01008675.1, read as the reverse complement.
TTAAATATATGCTCTAAGAAGCCACCATATATACGAGATACTTAATCCTTTCTAAATCATTAAATTAGTTGATCATTGTACACTATAGCATATTTTATGTTAATATCTACCAAACTACTAAGTTCATTTCTAATGGATGAACAAAGAAAATATTTTGACCCATAAATGTCTTAGTTCATATTATATGAAGTTACAAAACAAACAAAATAAAGAAAATTTCCCAATTATTTAGGGATAATATTATTATACTGGGGGAAGACCGTTGTGGCATATAATGAATTAGTTAGAGAAATTAAAGAGTTGGTCCAGTGGATTAAGTATTGTCTGTCTAAACCATTGACTTTTTAGAGATAAACCCAAAAGGTTCATTATCGGAGGCCAGCTTGTACCAGTCTTCGTTATTAAAAAAAAAAAAAAATTAAAAATGTCAAATCGCTCCATGTGGCGTTTTACTTGTTTCGTTAGTAGAAAACCCTTAATTTTACAAAATAGAGTTGTTTTCATATACTTGTATATATAAACAATTGAGAACTAGCCGTTGGAATTTGATAATTTTAACTAATCATATGATTTAGCGTTGTCCAACATATCATAGTCTGTGGAAAACTATATATATAAGGGATATGTTTCTGATAATTTATAATATTAATATTCCAAAGTTGGTAGTTAAATTGAGATATGGACATCCCACCTAAAAATAATTCAAACATCTTCATTACCCCCAAAAAAAAAATTATAGAGACCTTATGAAACTTTCTCTCCCGTCGGTTAACTTTGTAGCTAATTAGACGGTAAATTATCTAATCTATATTTGTAAACCTTATTATTAAAAACATATTTATATGTATTAGTAAATAAATCCCCCATTTAAAATAGAAATAGAAAAATAAGCCAGCAGACGTAGGTTTATGTAATTTTTTTATATTTGTAAATGAACAAAAATTGGAAAGCAAAAATAAGCAGACCGAAAATCGATATGGCATTATTCGGAATGTAAGTGGGGCATAGAAATGAGGTCATGGGCCGTTAGCGTTATAAAGAGGATGAACCAGCCAGAGAGTTTGGTAACGACCCGACAATATGTTTTGTCATTCTGTGGTATCATTGAAACGGTAAAAGATTCCTATATTGGCCAACACCTAAACCTCACTCCCATTAATAACCCCCATACTTCTTCTTCCACTGAATTCAATTAAATCTTAACAGTTTCTATACGTGTAGGTTGGTCTATATTTCTCCTTGGTCATGTTCATTCATTATTTTCAACTTTTTTTTTTACTGGCTGTGTTAGAGAAAGTTCATGATAAGCATCTTCTGTGCTTCCTTTAGGACATCATATATGTTGATCTAAGGTAATATATATGGTTATTAACACCATTGGACGACAGAAGATGATCTGTTTTTGGTAATGGCTGATAGTATTTGTTGATAAAGTTGTAGATTGTTACCTCTCAAGGTTCAATGCTAGGATTCTGAAGCAGGTAGCGAGCGTTGTGTAAGATGGAAGTAGTCTCCTCGTTTGATGCATCAAGCAAACGCAATTCCTTGATCTCCTCCTGCCATTTCTCAACATGTTCCTTAAGTATCCTGTTTATGTATGTGAATGAGTGATACTCATGTGAGTGTATATACACATCTCAGTCATGATACAAACAGATATATTATAGTCTTTTCAATCTCACATGACCAAACGTTCTTCGAAGTCGTTACTGAGTTCCTTGAATAGTGTCTTCCCTGATTCTAGCAAGTTAGAAACCTACACATGAATCATCATCGATGAACAGATTAAACCTGATAACCATATCAAAAAAAATTCTTAAACTTACAGTTGATTTTAGGGAAATGATCAGAGCTTACAGTTTGTGTGAAGCTCTCAATCTTGTCGAGAATTTGAGCAATGTTATGTTCCATCTCCTCAGAAGCAACAAGTTTCGTCTCAGTTACTTCACTCTCAATGGTATTATCAAGGCTAATTCCATCTCTCGAATCTCCTTTTCCCTCTTCATCCTATCAAAAATTTCAGGCAAAAACGTTTAACATATTCAGATATATAAACCATCATCACGAGATCAATGACAAATTCCAAAAACCGTAAGAAACATACAGATAATTTCATGCGTTTCCGAAAATCTCCAGTTCGTGCGTCTTCTTCCATCTCAATAATCATCTACACTGCAGTGGTTCGAAACGATGCATTATGAACTTCGAATTTCGAGTTTATGTACACCAAAATGTAACGATTACATCCCAAACAGATTTCGATTAGGTTTTCTTCTCAATGCGATGGAATCCAGTAGTTAAACCATCGCAACAGATTCCGATTTCAAATCTAAAACTGTACGATTAAATTACAAACAATCTAGCTTAAGATTCTACAATAGAACGGGAGCAACTACATCGAGATCGACAATATCAGTTTCGAAAAAGGATTAACAGAGATAACTTACGCTTACAGAAGAAATCAAGCGATGAAGATTGAAGAATCGCTCGGAAGGAATTTGAGAGAAGGTGAAACCGTTCTAGAGTGAGTGTAAAGAGAATGAGGAGGAAGAGCCAATTTGTTATTCTGAGAATCCCTTTAAATAGGTTTTATACAATGCTTAAGGTGATTTAAGGATTCAAATGTTAATGCAAATTGTGAACCGATTTGGATCCGGTTTGATATTTAACCGAGTAATCCGAACATACTGTTCAAAAAAGACATCCACAATATTCACTTTAATAAGATACTAGTCGTTAAACTCCGGGACAAAACAAAAAACAATATACACCGGCGAATCGATAAGATAAACCTTAAAAACTAGCTTAAGTTAAGAGTGAGTTACTTCCAATTCTCTTCTTCTGGCTCTTATGTTTTACTCCATCGAAGAAAGATTCAAGACTTGTTATACTCAACTCGGGATCTTTTAAGAGGACGTTTAACAAAATCATCTGATGATGATGACGAGGAGGATGAGGACGACGATGACGATTGATGATTTACTTTTGATGAGTTTGGTACGTTGAATTGTTGCTCTTGTTTAAAATCAACAGGCCATTGAGGGATTTTGTTACTCTTTCTTGCAGAATTATCATACTCAGGCTCACCATCACTCTCGTCGCTAATCACAATCGCATCTGCGCACAACAGAGAAGATTTAAACTTTCTTACATAAGAAATTCACATAGCTCTTTAATCAAACATATAAAAACACTTAAGCACATACCTGTACTAGTGTTATTCCCATTATGATCATCGACCACAATTACCTCTTTCTTAAAAGCCACATCGTTCCCTCTTGGACGACCAGTGAGCTTCTCAGCATTGTAGAGTGATTTTAAGTGTGAGCATTCCGTTTCAACCATACCAAATCTCTCTGCTAATTCACTAAACTTGTTCTCCATCTTCACCAGCTCCTCTTCCACTTTCTCTCTCGCAATCAATAGCTCCTGATTCTTATTTTTCAGATCGTTGATCAAGGCCTCTTTCTCACACTCCATTCTCTTCATCTTCTTCAGCCCCTCCTCTTCTTTCTCTTTTGCAATCAAGAGCTCTTGATTCTTATTTTTCAGATCATTGATCATGACCTCTTTCTCACTCTCCATTCTCTTCATCTTCTTCAGCCCCTCCTCTTCTTTCTCTTTTGTAGTCAAGAGCTCCTGATTCTTATTTTTCAGATCGTTGATCAAGGCCTCTTTCTCACTCTCCATCTTCTTCAGCCCCTCCTCTTCTTTCTCTTTCGCAATCAATAGCTCCTGATTCTTGTTTTTCAGATCGTTGATCATGGCCTCTTTCTCACTCTCCATCTTCTTTAGCTCCTCCTCTTCTTTCTCTTTCGCAATCAAGAGCTCCTGAATCTTAATCCTCAAATCTTTGATCATGGCCTCTTTCTGACTTTCCATTCTCTCCATCTGTTTCTTAAGATCCTCCTTCTCACTTTTCTCCAAATCTCTGAGTACACGTTGATGTTTGGTCTCCAAATCTCTGAGTACAAGTTGATGTTTGGTCTCCAATTCCTTTGTTTGGTTCTGAAAATGCAACTTCATCATCTCACCTACTTCCTTTACATGCTTGAAACTTATCTCCAGACTTTCATAATCTTTTACCAGAGTCTCATAATTCTCCTTCAGAATTTCATGTCTTGTCGCCAATATTACAAACACATCGTTTCTCCCAGCAGAAGCCACCGAGGAGATTTTGTTCTTCCCCGAACGGTCCGGATTACCAGTCATGACTTCGAAATCCTAAAATCAAACAGAGTCATAAGCTTTCTCAAGTCTCCATCTTGCCAAATTTACAAAATTTTACAGATTCTGAAGAAACCCTAACACCCAGATTCGTTCTAAGCTCCAACTAAAGATGAACAAAAAATTTAATAATCTAGGATCTCTAAAAGCTAGACCAATACGTACAACGAAAGAAAAAAGGAAATTTCGGAAGAAAAATCTTACCCAGAAAATCTCTTTATTTTCGTCTTCAAAGGAACAGAAGAGTGAAAGAGCAATTGCAAAATGAAAGTAGCTACAGAGAAAAGAAGCAAATCCCTAGACGCCGAGCAAATGAAGCGGGAATACGAAAAGACAATTAATTATTCATGATCAAAATATATCTTTTTATTTTAAAAACAAAAAACTGAGAAGAGGTCAAACCTTTTATAACGTGATTTTACTTTCCCAAGGCCTGCTTGCAACACACTTAAAAAACAAAACCCATATAGTAAGACAAAACTGTATTACAAGTTACAACAAAAACACAAAGAGGAACCCAAAACCTAAACACGTCTACTCTCTATTTCCTCCCAAGCAAAAGCTACGATGACTGGTTTCCTTTCATTCCATCATCTGACTTTCTTTTGTATTCCCACCCTAAAATCTGAGGCCATTTCAAACATCCATTCCATAATCTTCACCAAAGTATTTATCCACAAGACTGTTCGCCATCACTCTCAGCTCTTCGTTCTCATGGAATTGAAACCTTTCCATTGCATCAATACCATCTTCTTCTTCCACAAGCTTTGGACCTTCTCCGTTTGGCATTCCTCTTAAAACCTAACAACCCGGAAATCAAAATCCATCATGATAATTCTGGATCCAAAAATGACTATGCTTTAAGACCATTTATTTACTTGCTTACCAGCTCAATGAACTGAAGACCAAGCCTAGCAGCTTCTATATCAGGAGATCTGATCAGCTCAAGAAAACCTGGGAGACAACCACCACTGACGATCGAAACTATGTGCTCTTGAATTATCCTTGGTTTTGTGTCTCCTTCTGCTGATTCTACACAGAGATTTCCCAAGACATAGGCAACTTCTTTTCTTATATCAAACGGTGATGTGGACAGAAGCCGTCGCAACAATGGCAATGCTTCAGAAGAATGTATCATTCTTTTGTGTTCAATAGATCCCGCAGCTATATTAGATAGCACCCACGCAGCTTCCTACAGAATTGAGTTTAGTGATGAAAGCTTCATAGAATTTTAAAAACCGAAGTGGTTATGCGATACTGACCTTCTTTAAAACACGGTGCTCACTTCTCAAGCACTTTGCAAGCACACCAATTATACTTTCTGTAATTTGATTAGGAATATCAGTCTCTTGAACAATATATATGACTAAGGTGATGGTGTTTCACCCTCAAAAGATTACAGATACTAGCCTTCAGTGTTCTGTTCATCACGGATAAGGATGGTTAATATTGCTTTGGGATCAACAGCGACAAAGTTGCCTAAACTTCTTAGAACCTGAATCCAAACTTTTTATCTTAGAGATACTCAAGATTGCAGCATATGGAAAAAAATTCTATACAATCATGTGATTAGTATTCTGTTTTAATCAGTCATGCTAATATGAGTGTAAATGACATCAATGGTACTAGAAGCAATGACTTGAGTAGCATAGTCTGTGGTCATCTATGAACTAGAATTCTGTTTATTTTACAATAAGGTCTCTTGAAAAAGTTACCGGGATAAGAAGCTGTAGACTATTTGAGGTTGCTAATCTTTCAATAAGTAGTGGAAGAATGCCTCCCTTTAAGAGCATACTGGTAGCGATATCTGAAAGGGCAGAAAGGTAAACAACGACCCATGCAATTTCCGTGGCTGTTTCTTCATCCCTGAATCAACCAATCAATAATAGTTTGATCAAAGTATCTACGAAAGTTCAACAACAGAATCTCGATGACAAAAAATAACAGCATGAGGCTAAACAATCAGTAAGATGCAAGACACCAAAAACAGCGAAGGAGTTGTTGCAATTGAGTATTTTCTGCTCACATTTTCTTCAAGTGTAGAAGAATTGCATCCAGTATCCCATCGACTTTAGCAAGTTGTGCTGCCGCCTTTGGCTCGGGTCCCTATATTAAGGCATGGTGAAAGTAGTGAGAAAAAAGGCTTGTAAGTTGTAACAAATGTGTTAAACGTACTTCAGATTCTTCCACACCTTAATCAGATTTGACAATGCCCATGCAGCTGTTCTTACTGTTGATCCCTTGTTGGGAAATATCATTCGTGCTAGAGGCGGCAAAGCCCCTTGAGACAAAAGAACATTTCTCAAATCTTCTCCTTCACCCGCAACATTACCAATTGCCCATGCACACTGCTCAGCTACGGGTGCAGAGCTCTTTTCTGAAAATAAACATGGAAGCATATGAAATCTAATCCAACAAAATCAATAGTTATAATAATCTTGGTTGGCCCGTACAAACCTCCAAGGTGAGCAATGAGCAACGGCAGTGCAGGCAATAGAGCTTTTGTTTCGTCAGGTTTTCCAGCAGCAATGTTTGTGAGACACCAAGCTGACTCAAGTAACTGCAGTTATACAGAACTGGTATCAAAAAATTACAAACCTCCAGAATTTGTCTTATGCCAATGAATGAGTTGCTTAAAATAATCTTACAAGATCCAAAATCTATAGTAAAGTGCTGGGAAAATATATAAGCAAATAAATGCAATAAAAAAGGGATAGCGTTGAAGCATATATAAGGCCAATGTAAGAAACCTGTTCATCAGGAGAGCCAAATGAAAGACACTGTACAAGAAAAGGTATTGCTCCAGCGCTGAGCACAGCTTCAACAGGAGGGAACTCGGATTTTGACAGTAAACGTCTAAGTTCCCGAAGTGCAGTCACCCTCTTCTGCAAAGCACCTTTTCCCCTGAAAATTGAACAAAAAGATGATCCGTGGATATCAGATAGAACTCAAGCCAACAGATTTCGTAAAAGTAACGATACCTGAAACAGTGAAGAAATAAAAAGAATAACAAACTAGATTAATTCCTCTGTGTTCTGGTTTTACAAAGATGACAGATTTACTTACTGATATTGAACAGCGGATTTGAGATCTTCCACGGATTTACTGGCTTGAGCCTCCAATATTGGCTGCTCTTCATCAATCATCATCTCATTCTCAACTTGAGTATCCTCAACATCGCCATTAGTACCCACCCTGCAAAGCCGCTTTGCCCTAACCAGTAATTCCCTTCTTTCCTTGGCCACCGTAACAGCTTGTTGTCGTCTTCTTTGTCCGGCAACATTCCCAACTACACACCGCCATATTCAGAAATGCAATCAAATTCATGTCACTGATTGAAATTGAAGAGTCAATCGTTCTGCAAGTCTATATATATGTGTAATTTCCTTCGATCCTAAACTAATCAATATACAAGAAAATCGATAACATATCGCTAAACTTGTGGTGTGAAGGTCCTGCATATCAAAAATACAGCAAGAAAGAGACTCAACAGGTAAACAAAAGCTCCTACAACAGGCCAGAGAGAAACCAAATACAAAACGAAAACAATGAAGTTCCAAATTGAAAAGCCATCTCTTATTATTGCTTTCTCTCAAACTCTGATTTTCTTAGTATGGCGATCCTTCACTCTAAATCATGAAGCATCTAAAATTTCTTCTTACCCTAATCGCCACCTAACCTAATCTGGAAACAAACAAAGAACACTCCCATCAGTAACACTAACACTACTCAGGTGCCAAGTAAAACTCAAGCGCTAACAGTAAAACCCAGAACGAAAATACGTAAGTACTTCTCCTGTAAATTCTCAGTGTCCAGTTACAAACTAGGAAAGGCCAAAACCGAAGGCCAAGAAAAAGAAAAAAAAAAAGTCACCTGAAGCCTTTATTGGGTCTCTTCGATTGGACGCGGAGCCATCATCTGCCATTGGCGTAGCTGGAGCAGAGCTAGTTTCTTCGGGACTAGAATTTGATTCAGAAATTCCACTGAAGAGAATTTTCTATTACGAAACCGAAAAGAATTTATGACCAAATAAACGAGGATTATTTGGATCCTTTCCCTCGCGCCTGCCCGCCCCGGGAAAAAAAAAGTTTCGCCGACTCGTATTTATTTATCATTAATTTCAACTTAATCCCTAATATTTCCAAATATACATAAAAAGTCCCGTTAAGTTCAAATTTGAATAATAGAGTCAAAGATGATTTCGTCAACTATGAGTCAACGACGATCGTGGTTTCACGAAGTGTTTAACAGAACATGACGTGGCAAACTAAATACATGACGTGGCGATTCCTCATTTGTGGGTTACGTACACCGTAATCTAATGTGACGACGCATGTGAAACCAGATGCTTTCCCAGTAGACACGTGTCATTCATCTACATGGTTCTTTTCTCCTTCCTCGAACATCTTGATTTTGCCGTCTGGCCTTTTCTCACCCACTTTTCCGTCACTTTCTCAGTTGATTTCTCGAGAAATTAAAAGGAGAAGACGATAACAAAACCAAAATTCTCTTTATCAACACGTTTTGTTTGGATCTATCGTCTCTCAATTCAGATTGTAATGGATCTTCCTCAGCAGCTCAAAGCCGTAACTCTCACACACGTCCGATACCGTCGCGGCGATCAGCTCGGGCATTTTCTCGCCTGGATCTCTCTCGTCCCGGTTTTCATTAGCCTGGGTGGATTCGTATCGCATTTCCTATTCCGGCGTGAGCTACAGGGGATCTTCTTCGGTATAGGTCTCGTGATCTCGCAGTTCATCAACGAGTTTATTAAGACATCCGTAGAACAGGCTCGCCCCGAGACCTGTACATTGCTCGAAGCTTGCGATTCTCATGGATGGCCATCAAGCCACTCGCAGTTCATGTTCTTCTTCGCTACTTACTTCAGTCTGATGGGATGTAAAGGAATTGGCTTTTGGTTTGGATTAAAAAGCAGATGGATTTTGAATCTCCTCCATTGGTCTCTAGCTGTTGTTACTATGTATTCAAGGGTTTACTTGGGTTACCACACGGTGGCTCAGGTTTTCGCCGGCGCGACTCTTGGGGCAGTTGTTGGTGCGAGTTGGTTCTGGGTAGTGAATTCTGTGCTGTATCCATATTTTTCGGTGATTGAGGAGAGTGCATTGGGAAGGATGCTCTGTGTGAAGGATACTTCACATATTCCTGACGTGTTGAAGTTTGAATATGACAATGCAAGGGCTGCAAGGAATAATATGAACTCCAAGTCTGATTAATTTGATCTGGGTAAGTCAGAATTTCTTCACTGTTTCATTGATTTGGATCCGATTAGGTCTTAAGATAAGAATATTGGAATCAGCTCTATCTTTTGATAGTTTATAATTTAGCTCAAGAATGTATTGACTCTTACTACTGCCTTATTTAAATTCTAAAGTTAACAGAGAAATGTGGAACTGATTCTTCCATTGATTCCTAAACTGGTTATTAGATGTCTTAATGCAAATCAAGTAATAACCTTGTTATTTTTTGTCATGGTATTGATTGGTGGCTATGGTGGATGCTCTAATTATTGAACATTGATCCGATCTTGATCGTTAAAAAGGACATCTTGATACTGGTTTGTCTTGTTTGCCATTGGAGTTTATGTATATGTTGTACTAATACCGGAAGAACAATGTGAGCCTAATTACATTAACAAATCTATTTTTTACATTGCTAATGCCGCCAACAAATGTGGTTCGGTTTGAGTTTCTTGTCTTCTTCTGTGTTCTTTTTTTGTTACGCAAGCACATCTCATTTGCTTCGTCCATTGCAGATCGAGAACTGGAAAGCTTTATTTGAACATATATTCTCACATGAAGAACCTTCTTCACACTTATTTAGTGATATTCGATCCCTTTTTTTTATTCACTTATGTATTGCAAGAAACGTTTTCGTGAACTAAAGAAAAAAGTTATTGAGCAAAGAGTTTCGTATTCACTTTTCCAACTTAGTCATTTGCATATCCTTGTTGTATCTTTGTGTACGTTCCTTAGTACTAGCGGATGGTTCGAGTCCTTAAATGGGCCGATCTGAAACTTTATATTGACTCATCGCATATAGATCCTTAAATGGGCCGATGTTCTCTTAGCGACACGCCTCCATTTAGATGTAGCCGAGTCAACATTTCTAACGATTTGACAAACACTGTTAAAATCACTTGATTTTGCTTGATGTAATAATAAACCAAATTTTCTGTCGTTGTGGCATGATTGTCGTCGTTGGTAAGTCTTGGGTCTTCACTTGTATACACTACACAACACGCAAAAGGCAAAACTTTACTCCGCCTAAAGCGGATCTCTAAACTATGTTTCTGTAGAAACTATTAGGTCTCACACGCACAACACACATGTGGTGAAAAGTGATATCTGAAGTAATGTTTTGATTCTTCATCATGCTTTTGCTTTAGTTTGATTTATATGACAAACCAAACAAAAACATGAAATTCGATTTGGTTTAGGATAGATCAGTTTAGTTGGATTGGATTGGACAACCACATAAAAAAAGGATGTTTGGTGTAATCTATTTTCATATTCGTTATTTTTGTTTTGGTTATAAGTGGCTAAAAAGGAATAAATATATTTGTTTCATTGTAATAAGTATATATTTTTATTCTTGAAAACAATCAATACATGTATTTTCGGGTTTGATATTATTGAAGAAATTGATAGTGGGAGACAAGAGTTGATATAGAGAGTTGAGTGTTGCTTTTGTTTATCAAAAAAGATTTTCACTTTATGTTTTAGTCATTTCCAAATCATAACATCAAAAGCTAAGTCAAATTCACACTTCATATGTCCTCAAAATTTATTAACGATTCTGCTTTTAGACCATCAACTTCTAGTGATCTCTTATTATTATTGGCCAATATATTGCATTCTTTTTTGGAATTGGGTCCATTTTTTATATATATAAACCTTTCTTTTAAAAGTTTGAGTATATTTTTACTAATAATATTAGAAAAAAGAAGATTAATAAAAATAATAACTAAAGTACCTTGAGTAAGTTTTTTTTTGTGGGAATCTTAAAGAGTAAGTTGTTGGGTTGGGTTTACCCATATATTGACTTATTAATCTATAGTAGGAAACTATAAATTGATTAAAAATAGTTAAAGTAGATTAAGAAGTAAATCAGCATCATAGGTAAGCATTATAATACATTAAGTAAAATATAAAAAATAAAAAATAACATTAAACAACGTATAAAGTGATAAATAACATCCGTTACGGCCGAAAAATAAATAAATGGTTTATTCAAAAACATTAAGTGCTGAAAAAAAAATTAAAACGGAAAAGAAAACGAGTGCAGACAAAAGGAACCAGAAAACAGTGGAGAGAAGAGGAGAGAGACAGTGTGTGTTGTGTAGGAAGAAGATGATGATTTCTCGGAGACCCGTTTCGAGTCCGGGTCGGGTCGAGAAATATCAACCGCCTTTTATGGGTTTTTTGAGGAGTAAAAGTAACGGCGGAAGTACAAGCAGAAGTAGAAGCCGAAGCAGAGGAAGGTCACGCGCGAGTCCTCTATTTGTTCGCCGGAATAAATCTGTTGCAGCGGTGACTCAAGAACCGTCGTCTCCTAAGGTTACTTGCATGGGTCAAGTTCGAGTCAAGCGGTCGAAGCCGAAAATTGGTAAAATTAAACCCGAATCTCGCGAAAACCCGACCCGACGACGATGTAAGTGGATCCAAAACGCGTCGTTTTATAACAAATTCGCCGGGAAAATTAAAACGATGTCGCTTTGGCCGAAATGGGGATTATGTTCGTTACCGTGTACTCATCGGAAACCGAAGGTAGATTCTCCGAGAAGCCAATTAGATCGTCCGGCAACGGAATCAGTCGGAGAAATTGAAGTAGAGAACAAAGTAGAAGAAGAAGTGGAAAATTTCAAAACCCCTAAATTAATAGTGTCTCCGGCTTCTACACCGCCGATAAACTCTCTTTTGTTGACGAGAAGCAGATCTGCACCGTACAGAACCTCGTCGTTGGCTTTTAGATTCTGGGAAGAAAATAACCAACGAGAAGTTGAATCACGAAACGAAAGACAGCAAAATGCTAGATCGGGAAATACAGAATCGGTAGTTCCATCGGAGAAAATCAATGGTATTTACGAGTCAACGGACATTGACAAAAAAGAAGTAGAGTTACCGGAGGTAGGGCTAATACAGCGGCCTGTGTTGACAAGGAGCAAATCAGAGCCGGCGAGGATCCGGCGAGAAGACGATGGTAATGCTTCCGGCTGAAGAAGAAGGTTTGGTAGGGTTTAAGTCTCTCACGTGATTAGTCAATCTGACTAATTTAATTAAACCGTTCACATTTGAAATTAGATTTTCATTTTTTATGTTAATTTGACTATGATCATTTTTAATTTAGATACAGAAAAATCAAAACAATTTGTATAGTAGTAGAAGATTTGTATTCACCACACATATAGCGTAAGGTGTATGTATGTCTCGTAAGAATATGTAACAATACATTATATAAATCATTTTCAAGTTTATAATTCTACATTATCTCTTTTATTTTCATTTGATCCCCAAACAAAACATTACTATTTTCTAATATTTGGAACAATTAAAAAGAAAATGTATATAAACCGTTTTTTTTGGGTGTTACAATAAAGAGAGAGATCTGAGTCATCGCAATCAAGAAGCTAGATGGGCTTACATTCCGAGCTGGAAAATATTATGGGCCTAATGGGCTTACATATTGTAGGCCTTTAAAGTTAGATATATGACCGATTGAAGACCCAAAAAGTTTGAATCTAATAAAATAGGATTTAACATAGTAATATTCAAAAAAGTTGAACCATAAATGCATCATTGTGCATGATATGATTATATATTATTAAAATATATAAAAAATATGGATGGGTGAGAAAATGAAAGGAAGAAGAAAACACAGGCATGAAATAGCTGTAGAGAGATAAAAATGGACCCAACAGAATTAATGAATTAAGAAGTTAGACAAAATCATTTATGGACTTCTTCTCAAACTCATTCACTTCTATATAATTCCAAATATTTTAATTTTCTACAGGCCAAGACGGAGACATCTCTCACCTATATTATATTAAAACTCTTTTCAAAAAAATTCAACTCTTTTTTTACGATTTCACGAGGAGGCCACAATTATCTGAATATGGTTTTGTTTGGTTTTTTCAGATTTAACTGTTTGGGTTTGGATGTGTGTTTTTTTTCTTCTAAGTGTTAATATAAATATATGAATTCATTTCGCATTTCAGTACGATGTAAAGCAACATTATATGAGAAAAAGAAACATTTTTTTAGATTATTATGGAGTCAAAGGTTTTATTTTGTAAACTATAAGAGTCTGAAAAGGTCAAAAGCATATACATTGGGATGTACGGATGTTGGGTTATATAAATTAGTATTTAAAAATGATAAAAAAAAAAAAAGGGATAGTTGGTGATTTTTGGAGTCAAAGTTTGTGAACACATGAGTGTAGTGATTGGTCCAATTTGCACGCACCCATTTTCTTTTACTATCAAAACTTATTTTGTTTCTCTATCTATTCTCTTCTTTTATTTCAGACACGTAAATATATATATTTTTTAAAAAAAACAGGCATATCCTTACTTACTAAATTTCTCCTTTTTAAAAGTCTAGAATATAAATACATGGCATTGATATTATCAATCTGTATATATAAAATGTAGGTGACATAGCAAATTTAGTAATGAATGAAGAATGTGATGTTGTATTTGATAAAATATAAGTGTCGTTGATCTATCGACCGACTTTGAAATAAATTGGAAAGGTAGAGAGCGTACATAGATGTACAGTTGTAAGATAATGTAAGTGGGGATACATAGAAAGCATTTATCATTCCATTTTTTCATTAATATTTCAACTTCATACCACCAATTATGTGTTTGCGTTCCCTATTTTTCATGACACTAAATATATATATATATATATACTCACCGCCAACATAACAATTTTGATACTAAAACTAAACTCTTGTGAAAAGAAATGAGAATGGTACGTCCAACTAACACATAAAAATCAAAATGAATGGTTCAATAATATTATTCAATAAACACGTTTTGATACAAATGAATAAATTTGGAAACACGAGTTCAGCTTGGTTGCCATGAGATCGAAAGCTAATAGTATCCCTCGCACATGAACTTGTCTTTTTTTCTTTTTTTTTTGAATGAATAGTAGTCGTGAAAATAATTAAAATCTAAATTTTGCCAAAAACTCTAAGAGAAATTTGATACAACGTAGGTAACTATTTGCATGCACAATATAGCAATTTTAAAGTTTTTGGCCAAATAGCTAATATAACTACACAAAAAAAATCTTTTAAAAACCAGAATAATTTGAGAAAAAAACATATTATTTAAAAATGAATGAAATGCAAACAGAATATTAATTGTAAAGAGATGAAAACACGACACATGTATTTGCAGTCGACTCCACGACGCTCTATATATAAATAAGGCCATCATGTATCTCAAATATATTACCATTCTAAACAAAAACACACTGATTGAATTTATTATAGTAAAATAACAAGATCTGAGAGAGAAATAAATTATACATCCAAAACATTTGTATTGTTTATAAATAAGAATTAGAAAAATGAAGTCGAGCGTTGTGATATTCCTCATCATCTGCCTCCTCTTTGCCGTATCTTGCTTCGCTAAAGGTACTTCTTTTGTTTTTTTTGGATATATTTTTAAAAAATAATTGATTAGGGTTTTTTAAAATTAGTGTTTATCCATTGTACTATGTAATATGATTCAGAGTCGGAGCCAACGGATTCTGAAGTGTACGAAATCGATTACAGAGGGCCGGAGACTCATAACTCTAGACCTCCGCCGGAGACTTTACACGGCAAGCCACCGCACATCCACCATAAAACCTCCGCCGCTGGATTCTCCGGTTCTCGTGTAGGAGAAAAGAGTAAGCTCTTTCCCTTCATTAGTTACTCATATATGAGGTTAATGAAATGATAATTCATCATCATTAAATGCTTCTTTATTTTTTGGTAATTTTGGCAAGATATATATTATGATCCAAGGAGACAATTTTACTATGACATCTTTTTAATATTTGATCTTGATATATATAGTATTTCTTCTTGAATTATCAGACTAGAGAGAGAGGGAGATTTTGGGAGGAGAAGGTTGGAGTTAAAGAAGATGAAGTAGTAAACGAGAGTTGTGAATGATATATATGAGTAATGAATGTGTTGATACAGAGTTATATTTAAACATTAATACATATTTATCATATGATTATCGGATGTGAAATTGGTACACAGTTTGTGTTCAAACAAAACACAATACTCTTCTAATCTTATGTCTGCTCTTTCCTTTTGTATCTTCATCATATTATTATTTAGTTCAAATTAACAATGTTTTTTTGTATTAATATAATTTCTATATGATAATTAAAATATTCATGATTGAGGATCATATGTATCTTGAGAGTAATGTAAGACAGTGGAACGAAGGGACCCTCTTTTATCAGAAGTTTGACCCACCTTTTTCATTAAGTGCCTCTCAATCATTTCATATTGGACCATGCATGAGTATATCTTAAGATTCATGACCAAACATCTCTCATCTGAGACTGAGATGATAGTTTTTTATTATGATTAATCATTCATTTCTGATAATAGAGTATTTGATTAGATTACTAGATCTAGTAATGTTTAGTAGTTTTATAAACACGATTTTTTCATGACATATATACATCAAATGTTCTAGAAGCCATACAGAAAATATTCAAGCTTAAATGGAAGTTTCAGAATCTAAATTTCATTGTATGAATATGATGATGAGGATTGAGGACTCAGCTCACTTTAAAAAAATAAAAATAATAATATTCGACGATCAGCTAGAATTTATTACAATATTAAACAAAAAAAAAGGGTTTTCATTACTAATCCATTAATCGTCCTCTTACTGGGCCGTCACAAGGATATCTTAAAATGTTTGGCCCAATTATCTGACTTTATTTAGATGGTTAACTATTAGATCGGCTCTTAGGACCCAAAAAGTGTCCAAAATTTAATCCTCCGAATATTTTTTTTTCTCAATTTTAAATGCATTTCCTTTCTAATGTAAAATATTTACAATCCAACAGGACAAAAACTACATAAATAAACATATTAAACAATCATACACTTGGCATATTCGAGAAGCTCGATCTCACGGGGCATGTGTTTCAAACAAAGCTAAGATATCAGTATCGTATCTCTTCAAGATATACCTGATTGATCTGCGAAATATAGGTTTATTGGCTCCCCGACAATTCCACGTAATGCAATTCATCATCACTAACATCCAAATAACGGAAACTACCCGGACAACAAGTTATGCCATCACAACATCCTCTCTCCCTTACCCAATATCCACATTCACGCTAGTGTCATGTCCTTACTCATGACATTAGTGTTTCGATTATAAGTAAAAGATAACAAATTCTCCTTGTTCGATTCGCCATCAAGGACAACCTTTTGTAGCTCCTTAGCAATAGATTCTTCCTCCAAATTATCAAAACTATTCTTCACTACAATGTTTGTACGCTCATTTAGAACCTCTTTCAAAGCACGAGCAGAACCATGGCTTTTACCATTCACATATAGGGAATTACCAGCAACATGCGATTTGGCTCTGTTTTTCGACCTGTTAACGATTGTGAACTCCTTCTCCATCAAGCCAGACCCGCTCGGTTCAACAGAGGACGACACCGCAGGCCTCTTCACAGCTAACACAGGATGAAGATTATCCATTAACTGAGGAACAAGAGGATTCTTCTCATGATTCCGACTGGGACAATTATGCACCAAGTGCCCATAAATTCCACAGCTCGAACAGATCCGCGCTAACCCTTCATACTCCACAAAGTATCGATTACCATTAATAACAATGGAACCTTTTAATGGTTTCGATAAATTAACTTCCACACACCCGTGCAAACCGTCCTCTCTCCCAATTCATAGTAGTAAGATCAATGCGGACTAGTTCACCAAAGCCTTTCGCAATCGCCATCAATAAATCTTTATGATAAAGATTAAACGGTAGATGAGAAAGTCGAACCCAAACCGGGGTCGTCACAATGTCATATCGCAAAGGATCAAAATTGGTGTCCATCGTTAAACCATCAAGTAGCTACTGAAAGCCCGCCATGGTCCACCCGACAACACCTCCACAAGTTCTTCCTCTAACTCGAAGCGGACCATAAAAAAATTATGTGGAATGTCCATAACCGTGATCTCTGCTTTAGGTCTCCATAATTCTCTCAATTTCTTGTTCATCACGGTAATAGAAATACTTCTACTGAACACTTTGACAACAAGGCATCTCTTCCACGCTCCATTCACCACGTCCATGATTTCTTGACCAATTGTAACTACAGGTTCCCTATCCACCCCATCTGGGAATTGTAGTCGCACTTTCTCCTTTATAAGCCCATCATCCAACAATCGATCAGGATTAGGTAAACCACCATCACTACTTTGCCGCACCTTATCAGCCCATGTCTCATGCCCCTCTGGTGGATTCCCTAGCGGAGGACCCCTGTCGAAAACCTCCATCATAGTCGTGTCTCAATTTTCTAGGGTTGAAACCCTAGTCTCTCCTAGGTCGCTCATATCACCTAAATAAAGTTTCGATTTGATTTGGTTATTATTATATTTGTGTATTGTATATTGATTGATGTAAGAAAATAGTAAGATTCCCATTTAGTGTATGTAATTCTTTATTGACGGACTAGAACGAACCACTAGTTTCTATTTCTAATATATATTTTTTTGTTAAATTATCTTTTGTCTTTCTAGAGTTTGTCATTTTTCTACTCAATCTCATGTTCCCTCTTTCTATGGTTCTAACTTTTTCTCTCTTTCATAATTATACAACGTTTCTAGCTAATTTGTATGACTTTTAACTATTTAAACCAAAATCTAGCCGTTTACTTGGATTTAAATGACAAGAAATCCCATATTAAAGCCAATTTTTATATTATACTCCCACATGTAGTTAAGTAGTTATATATGTGGGACCAATATCAAAAACATATTCCTAGAACATCTTTATGGGTGAAAAACCCATTTCTCACCATTAAAATATTAATATTTTAATATTTTTTGTTTAAGAAACTTATTCTTAAATTTGATCTTCATTAGTAAGAAACCAATATGAGTTTCTCATAACATAATATTAATATTCTCGTAATAATTTAATTTTAAAAAATTGATATTAGATTTTACTAGTTATATTTTAAATTACATGTTTTAAAATAATTATATCTTGAAACATATTTATATTATATATATATATATATATATATATATATATATATATCATTATAGAACTTAAGTGTAGTCTCACAAAAACGACTACACTCAAACATATAGGTTGAGTATAGTTGCACAAGAATGACTTGATATAAGATTGGATCAGCAGCTTGAACCAGAGCAAGGAGAGCTTGAGGAACTCGGACAAGAGAAGCTACAACAAGCTATGGAGTTACCAAGCGGACCTATTACTCGAGCCAAGGCAAGACAACTTGAACAAGCAGTTAACACAATGTTGAATCGGGCTGAATGGGAGATGTGTATTCATGCACCCTTTTTCCCTTGATTCTAGTTTTGTCCCAATGAGTTTCCCTAGTTCTTAGTTCGTCAATTAAATCCGCTGTAAATCAACTCAAACTTTACCAAGTCGTCGTTGAGTCTTCCAAGAGTCGTCATATCCGTTTTCAAGAGATTCTGAGCATTTTCATTTTTTTGTACATAGTCGCTTTCAGGGGACTACATGCATTTTCAAAGTCACTTTTGAGGGACTATGTGCATTTTCAAAATCACTTTCGGGGGACTACGTTGAGTGTAATCTCACAATGACGACTACACTCAAACATATGCTAAACTTTTAATCTTCACTTATGAGACTATACACAAGCTATAGATATATAATATTTTAGATAACACACATTTATAATTTCAATATTACAAATCACAGATTTTTCTAATAATTTGATAAAAATGTTTTTTTATATTTATTGATATTTTGAACTAAATATTTTAATTTTTTGTTATATTTTAACTAAAAATAATAATAAAATATTAATAAATATAATTTAAAGTCATGCATAATGAAACTTGATAGATAGCTAATTTAATTTCATAGATTCTATATAAATCAAAATTATATCATATAAACTATTTATTTAACTTTAAAACCTATGAATTATTTGAGTTATCTAAAAAATATTCAGTATGTCACTTTGAGAGTTTTTTACCAAGAACTCATAGTTTCTCAAATGATGATTCTCGACAAATTTCTCACTTAAATTAATATTTTAATTATTTATTATTATTTTATTTTTGAAAAACCCATGAAGAAACTGTTGATGGAGGTGATTAGACAGTAAAAACTCTTATCAAAACCAAAGTAAAGAAAGCGACATTCACCAAACTTTTACTATCCAACTTGAACTGTTAAATTAATCAACATAATATTTGTTATGCTTTTTCAACCTTATATTCTTTATTACAAAACTACGTAGTACATACAGTCTTGAGGTTTTTAAAACCAATAAATATTGAAATCGAATAAGAAATATACATGTAAAATTATACCTTTTCTAAAAGTTAGTACTTACTAGTTACTGTTGAAACATTTACTCTTTTTCTTTATTTCAAATTTACATACAAAATTGTGCCTTCGAATTTATAATTAATTGTAATTGGAATAAAATTGGTTTTTATTTAAACGGATCGATCTTTGCCGACAATGAAGATGTCATGTTCCGACGAGGAACAAGAAGTCGTTGAGATCGGAGCCAAAGCTTCGTTACAATCAGAAACACTGTCTTGTAACGTAAGCAATAACTCCGACGTGGTAAAGCTCATTGATGACGACGGCTTCGCAATTGGTACTTCAGGCACATCAGCTTCGCCAACTAGAATCTGAACCACACTTCTCATTGTGGGCCGGGTTACCGGGTCAGGTTTTGAACAAGCAAGGCCCACCATCAAAACTCGAGTTATCTCCTCCGGATTATACTCTTCGCCGTTTCTCAACCGCTCGTCCACCGCCGTCAATAGATTCCCTTCTCTATACAGACCCCAAACCCAATCTACCAAACTCGACCCGGTTTTTAAACCGGGTCTCAAACCAGGATCCTTTTCGGTTCGGTTTATGGGTCTTCTACCAGTGCATACTTCGAGAACAACGGCTCCGTAGCTGAAAACGTCGGTTTTCTCCGTCGCTCGACCAGTAAGCAAATACTCCGGCGCTAAATACCCCATAGTTCCAGCGGCGGCGGTTGCGTCCGGTGATTTGTCGTGCTCCGTTTGTCTAGCGAGTCCGAAATCGCCTAACTTCGGATTGAATTTGTCATCGAGCATAATATTGCTTGTTTTGACATCGCGGTGAATGATTTGATTCTCACACTCTTGATGTAGATAAGCTAAAGCAGAAGCGACTCCGAGAAGGATCATTCTCCGGTGATGCCACGGTAACGTCGTCGGAGACTCGTAGAGTGCTTTGTCGAGAGATCCATTAGGCATTAGATCGTAAATTAACAGAATTTCTCCTTTTTCTCTGCAATAGCCTTGAAGACGGAGAAGATTCCGGTGACGGAGTGTTCCGATTAGAGATAATTCCGATAAGAATTCGGTGTTTCCTTGTGAAATATGGCTGCATCTTTTGATTGCGATAATTTCGCCGGAATCCAGTAAGATCCCTTTGTAGACGGTGCCGAATGCACCGTTTCCGATCACTCTCGATGTGCTGAAAGAGTCAGTGGCTAATCTCAACTCCTTGTATGTGAATTCTCTCGGTGATTTCATGATTTCCAATGCGAAAGATTCAGACTTTCGAGTGTATTTAATCTTTTTGGAGTAAATCCAAATTATTACTCCGGCAAATAGAGCTAAGAAAAATGCTCCGGCGGTTACTACTCCGGCGACGGCGGCTGGAGATTTTGTGCAAAGCTTGTTACGGCAAGAAGACGATGGATCAGTGGATTTTCTCCGGACAGTAGAAACGGATGGTGGGATCGACGACGGCGACGAAGGAGAAGGAGAATTAGACATCGGCGGAGGAGATTCTGATGTTTCAAAAGAGGAGGAGAAGCTCCACCAATCGATGGTGTGAATCTCTGTGCTTCCTTGTGTCGATCCAGAGAATCCCACAAACATCGAATCGTTAACATATTGATTGAGATCGAGAGGTACCGACAAAATCGGCGATTCGGGTTTCACGTTTGAGTAGGAGACGTAAATGGTTAAAACCCGACCCGACCCGTCATAAGTGATCCACGAGCTTACAGCATTTCCGCTCTTGAGATCGATGTCGACGTTACCTAAATCGGAAACCGCGGCTGAAACGACGGAGTTTAGATCCAAACCTACATGGTTCCCGTTTACGTCTTTGAATTGCACATCCATTAGTGTATCGAATTCAACCGCCACAAAACCCGACCCGGATCCAGTTTCTCCGGTGAGACCCAGAAATCCACCGGCGGATCCAATGTATTCACCATCGGGGCAGATTACGAAAGCTAATCCACCGCCAATCGAGGAAGGATTGAAGTTCGTTACTGAAAACGAAAAGTAGGTAGTGAAGCTCGCCGGAGATTGAGTTTCTGGGTGACGAAAGTTAACCGGTTTACCGTAAAGAGCTTTTCCGGCGGTGGAAGTTGGAACGGAGAGTTCACGAGTGAGCTTTAAAGTTCCGTTGTTGAGGTGAGCTTCGCCGAGAAGCTTAAGAGTTGAAAGAGTCAACGTTCCTAAATCGAATCTAGTCGCCGGAAAATCGCCTCTGACGTCGGAGGAGCAAAGAAAAGAAGCAATAATGTGGATGAGAGTAGAGTAAACAGAGAAGAATCTTGGAGGAAGTTTCAACATTTGTAAATGTTTATCATTGGATTCCTCGGAAATCAGAAGAAGTTGAAGATTTGTTTGGGGGTTGTTGAGTTCACTGATACAATCAATCATACAGAGATAAGTCGAAGACAAATTAGTGAATCAGACAGAAGAGAGTGGAAGATAAAAGGCAGAACTGGAGAAGACAGGTGGATCTGCTGATTGACACGTGGCATCATAAACAGTTGATTTTTTATTCGAACGATGGAAAAGCTTCCTCACGTGCAGGCGCGTGCTTGCTTTTTGCTTTGAGATCTCTCACAAAAGTCTTTGGTAAATGTTATTATGTTCAAAGTACTTGTTCATTTAATTGGACGAAGCATTTAATATTATATTATTTATTACAGAGTATATTTGTGTTAAAAATCGATTTTTTTCAACAGTAATTCTAGAATCTACCATTAGACTAAGCTATAGCTAAAGTAGCAAATAAAAGAAATTACAACATTGTGAAAGTTTTATGGCACATGATTTTATTGTTTGACTTTTTTTTTGTTGGGGCATGTTGTACTCGTTTTTTTAATTAAATATAATCTCTTTAATACAAATTTTCAAAGGAAAATTGGTGTTGGATATGACGTCTGAATACTAACAAAAGAAAAGAATAATTCAAAGATCATAATCATTATCTTTAACTAATCCACAAACGCAGCCCCTCGTTTTCCTACCAACTTATGTATTCTTTTTTATAGCTTTTGTGTATTTCTCCAGTGGAAACATAAGAAGAGAAAAATCGACTAATGTAGAGTCACTGTCATACAATTATATGTATGAAGTATTAACGTCTGTCAGATGGATATTTAATTGCGCTCAATGAGAGATTAGAAGACCAATCATTTATTGAGCTTATAGTGTTTGACTTTTCTTGGAGTTGTTCTGTAAAAGCCTCAAATTATATAAGTCAACATTTTACAAGCTTGTTTGTTATCATGTGGGTAGATTCGGAAGAGTATCGATTCCTATTGCTTCTTTGGTTGCAAGCTGTGGAGGAAGCGCGATAATCGACTTCATCGATCTACTAGTCTAATGGGCTCTATTTATTTCCTGCTCCAGATTAATTCCAATTATGGGCTTTTAGATTTTAGGTTTTTCTCGATGGATTCAGATGGGCTTATGTATGGGCCTTTTATGACAATC